>MU858971.1:0-19831 GCA_033297175.1 Cladorrhinum sp. PSN332
CGCCCCCGAGGGCCTTCCAGTCCTCCACTATATTCGCTGTCCTTTCCACTGCTGTGGGCCCTATAGGCCCTACGGGTGACTTCCTGCCCCGGGCCTAAGGTATATAACAAAAAGGGATTTAAACGTTTAAAAATATATAAAAGAAAAGTAAAGAAGAAAAATAAATTAAAAGTAAAGGTATAAAAGATAATATTAATTATAAAATATAAATATAGTATAAGAGTATTAAAGTTAAGAATATATATAAAATAAATAAAGAAAAGAAAGAAAGAGAAAGGAGAAAATATAGAATAGAATATAAGTAAAGGGTTTAAGGTAAGGTTATATATATAGGGTAAGAAAGATTTTTAAAAAAAGAAACAGGTAAAAGAAAAAAGGGGAAAAATATAAAAGAATATAATAAAAATAATAAGATATATAATATAATAGGAAAAGGAATTTAAAGGGTAATATAGTTTATAAAGGGTTAGGTTAAGGTAATATACAGGAAAAGGAAAAAAAAGAAAAGTAAAAAGGAAAGAAAAAAAGAATATAGCGCATAATATAAGCGTAAGATTAAATAAATAAAAGATTTAAGTTTTATATAAAGTAAAAGGGATAGAAAATAAAATAAGGTAAAGAAAAAAAGCAAAAGGATTTAAGGGATGGTATAAAATGGTTAAGGTAAAGGTTAAGGTTAAAAATAAAGTATAAAGGATAGAAAAAAAAAAAAAAAAAAGGAATAAGATTTAAAGAGTAATAAAATATATAAGATATAATGGTTAAGGTAAAGGATTAAGGTAAAGGATAAGGTAAAGGTTAAGGTAAGGGGAAAGATTGTAAAAGAAAAAGATTTAAGTAAAGGTTAAGATATAAGTATAAGGTAGTTAAAATGAAGGTTAACGTTAGGGTTATAAGTATATATAAGGGCATAAGGATAAATATAAGCGTAAATATATATATAAGATGGTTATAAGTATAAATATAAGGATAAGTATAAGTATAAGCAAGAGCGTAAATGTAAGAGGATTATAAGTATAAATATAGGTATATATAGATATAAAAGCGTTATAAATATAAATATAGGCGTAAGCGTAAGCGTAAGTATAGGTATAGTGAATTGGGGCGGGGAAACCGTCCCTAAAACCCAAACTAACCAACCTACTATATATCTTCGTCCAAGTAAAGCCAGAATTGCAATACAGGTCTTAAAGCTTTCTCACTATACTTATTAGCCCTTGGTTAAGGGGGTAGATACTTACTCAAGTCAAAAATCCATCTGCAGCCAAAAAGGGTATTGAATTCCAAGTCCCTACTCTAAGATCTTCACTTCCTGTCTCCCTTCCTTACCTTCTCTTTTTCCTTGATCAAAGAGCGGTCCAACTAGTGCCTTTATATACATACAAGAATTAGTTTAGCAATAAAAACTACTAAGATTTTGATAAGATAAGAAAAATCCTCCCCGCGCATAGACCATTTGATCTGACCCTAATATCTAGCAAATCCCTAATTCACTTCCCTTCGAATTTGCTTATACGTCCCCGTAAGCAAATTCGCCTAGAAAAAGAATACCACATTACTATAAGAATGCTCTCATTTCCCTGCCTTATCCCCCTTAATCATTTATCTTTAGACTCATCCTTTACCTTATCCTTCTTCTCCTATTCATTAGAATCCTACTATAGACCTCCTATCTTAAAGGCCTTCTTAGCCTTTTTCTTCCTTAATATCTTCTTCCGCTCTTCCTCTAATTACTCCTTACCCCTATTCCTCTATTACTTACGCCTAGCCATTCGCTTATCTCTCCCCTCCCTAATCATTTATATCCACTATCCCTCCGCCTTTTCCGCCATCTCCTTCCGATAAGCTGCCTACCCGAGGTACTCTAACGCATGATCTGGTTTATAGTAATATCCTCCTTTAGCCTTATAGTCGTAAATAGGAGTAACCGTAAGAAATACCTATTTACCTAATGCCTTCCATTATTATGGCGAGTTAAGCGGCGACATTACTATTAGTAATATTGGAGCGTCCTTATTAGACAAACTAGCCCGACGGTAAACCCTTATCCCGGTATAATCCTTAACTTCCTTTAGTTCTCTCTCTAACTCTTCCTTTAATAGTATCAGACCTTTAAGTACAATACTTATAGGCATAATCCGAAGGGGACATAACGGCCCGTTATATTTCCTCCCTTCCCTAAAGGATAGTCCGTTTACCTTTAGTCCATAATACCGATCCTTCCGAATTATACTTCTTACCTATTATCCTAAAGCTAGCCGATACTCTTCCGCCTATAATATATAAAACTTACCCCGTATATTCTAGACTCCTTTCTACGGCCTTCCTTCCTCCTAATCGTCTCTTAAAGATACCTTACCTCTCTTTTCCTAATAATACTCCTAAAAGAAATACCGCGCTATCTCTATTACCTATACTCTATATTCTTAGCCGCTTACCTAATTAAGCGTAGGTATTTTTAGTATTAATATCTTAATATTAATTCCTAACATAATGCGAATATAGTCTCTAATAATAGCAAGCTCTTCCTTCTTAGTCTCTCTACCATTATCTTCCGGGTACCGAGATTTTATCGAATCTAACTAGTAAATCCTTATTAATACTTAATCAAAGATTGCTAAGACCTAATAATTATTATTAATATTAATAGGGATAATCTAAATCCGCTTAAATCTAACTACTTCTTTTATCCTACGAAAAATGACGCCCTTTCTATTCTCGCGGTAAAACTCTACCGATAAAGGATTATTTAGGATTTATATAAAATCTTAATATTACCAAAAGAAATACTTAAGTCCCAATAAGAGAATATAATCGTTAAATTACTTTCTTTTCCCTAAGATTCCTTCTATATCGTAAATATCGCAGAGTAAGACCTTAAGAGGTATTCCGTAAAATGACTGCCCGATTTCTCTATCCGAGATTATACCGGGAAAGAAAGTATTAAGGACTTTGAATACGTACTTTTAATCTTAATTACAAATAAACTAGAGGGGGAGCCTTCCCTTATTAATTAATACCATTCCTTCGATCGGTCGGACTAAAAATAGGCGAAACTTTAGATTATTAGGGTCTCTATAGATATAATCTTCGTTATAGGGGCCTTAGACTAATAGACTTTCGCGAACTGCTTGGTAAATCTTAGTATTTGCCTTAACGTTATACCTATTAATGATATTAGCCTTGCCTAACCATCTATTAGATTTAATAAATATCTTAAAGATAGAGACGATAAGAGAGAGTAGTATTACTTAGACTCCGCAAGGTCAAAGGAGGTACGTTAACTTAAAGAGGGATTATAAGAGGCTTTTTAATTATTAAGAGGAAGAACTATTACTAGGCGGAAGAATCGCTTCCTTTTATGCCCTTCTCTATCTAATCTCTTCCTTCCTACCTTAATTACTTCCCTTTTTTTTCGGTTTTAGGTTTGCGTTCCTTATCTTTCATTTCGTCTTTTTGCTAGGCTATAGTATTTATACTAGGAAAGGAAATAGCTTAATGACCTAATTCCTATTATTTTTAAACAATAAGATAGTCTGCCTAATTCTCTCTCTTATTCCTTAACTATTCCTAGGATACTTCTTAAGCTAACGTCTTCTTTATCTTTATAATCTCCTACCTTTTCTCTCTTTATTTCCTTATTTAATACTCTTTTAGCTATATCTTCTAAGTAATTAGATTAAAAGGGTAAGCGTATTACAGCTCCTAACGTTAATTATTATTACGATTTGTATAGCTAGTCTAGCTCCGATCCTAAGATTAAGCTCGTTCCTGGCATTCTTATACTTTAAATATTAACCGATCGCCCTATTAATCTCTCTTACTCTCTATAGAATAAGTTCTTAGCCTTAATTTAATACGTTTAGATTAAGAACGATAAGATAAGTAAGCCCAACGATTCTATTAAGCTCGAGCATACTATTATTACCTATTTCCGGCTAATAGAGCTAATTATTATCTTTACCTTAACTTATTGCCCTCTTCTTATTCTGCCCTTTCTCGATCCTAAGCTAGGGGTTATATACCTCTTTTATTATCACTAAATGCTCCTAGCCTATACCTTTAAACTTTATCGAAAGCTTTAGCTTAAGCTTAATATCGATAAAGAGATATTTATAGCCGCTTAAACCTATAAGGTTAGTAAAAGTACGCTTATCCGCCGTCGTATTTACGTCAAAAGATATAATAGCCTTTATTAGGATTGCTAAATATTAAAGCTTAATATCTGCCTTTACTATACCTACTCCTTATTTATCTAAGGTTATAGCTTACTATAAATACCTTAACTTATTTTCCCTCTTTAATTAGGTTAAGCTAATATTACTTCTAATAATGGCATCCCTTATAAGACATATTGCGAGTTATACCGACACTCTATCGTCCCCGATCCCTCTAACGACGGTAATAAGTCTAACGTCTATATTATATAGCCTTTCTTTAGCTACGTCAGCATCCTAGGTTTTAAGGGAGAAAAGTATAATAATTATACTTAAAGAGGGGATTCCTACTCGTGGTTAAAGGTAAATAAAGACTAGCCTATTTTCTACCTTAAGGTAAGGCAATATACCGATACCCGTCTTTCTTTTAACTTTCTTCCGCTCGGGATTAAGAAAAATCGTGCCATTAACGAATATATCGACGCTTAGATTAAGGCCTATAAGAGTAGCGTCCGTTATAAAGCTATTAGCTAAGGAGCTTATCGTACTAAGTATTTTTAGCAGTAATAGATAAACCCTCTTCTTTTTTCTAATAAATAATCGGGTTTCCCCCTTTAATTATACTAGTCCCATTACGACGCTAATATTTAAGTTTAAACCTAAGATATTCTAGCCTAAAAGATTCTAAAAAAGAATTCTTAGGTATAAAGGTTAGTTTTTTTTTTATTTATTTCCTTCCCTTTTTCCCTTCGAAAATAGCTAGGCCTTTTATAGCCTTACTTTTATTTTAATAGAAAATATACCGCCTTATTAACCTTCTAATTTGCCTCTTCTCAATAATACCTTAATCTTTCCTTTTCTTCCTTTATTTACTATTACGCGAGTCGTCTTCCGTCTAATCGAGTAAGAAGTAAGTTACTATTAATCTCCTATTACCTCCCTTTCCTTATTAATTCTTCCTAGGACTTCCTCCCTTATTACGTCCTTGGAAAGCCCGATTTTATTACTCCCTTTCTAATTAGATAGCTTTAAGCCCGGCTATATATCCGTATTCTCTTTATCTACTAAAATACCGTCTATCTTAAAGAACTTCTTTACCCTATCTAGCGTATATAGGGTCTTAATCTTAATCCTATCTAGAGTTTTTAGCTAATAAATATTATATTTAAAAATCCTATATACCCTATAAGGGCTAGACTAACGGTACTTTAACTTTTTATTCGCTAATATATCGATCTTCTTATTAGTATTATATACTAATATAAAGTCTCTTACATTAATCTTAGCGTTCTTCGGGCGTCTATAGTACTTATTCCTCTCTTCCCTTATTACCGCTAACTTTTCTCGCATACTTTTAACCCTCTTAATAACTTTAGGTAACCTTTACTCCGCCGTAAGTAATAATTAGACTCTTTTCTCGATTAATGCCGCCATAGCCTCTTTCGAGCCACTTTCCCTACCTAATCCTCCTAAACCGATCGACTCTTAATTAAATATCCTCTACGTAAAGATATCCTTCTCAATTAATTAAATAGGGTAAAAACTATACGCTAAGTAAAAGGGGGTATACTTAATACTGCTCTGTATTACCGTTCTATCCGCAAAGAGTATATACGGTAATAACTTCTTCTACCCTCTCCTAATATTACTAATCATCTTTATTAGTACCTACGTAATAGGGATATAACTAACTTCGGTAATACCGTTAGTATAGGAGTTATAAAGCGAAATGGCATACCGCCAAATATTTAATGCCTTCAGGTACTCGACCACCTTTTTCTTAAACTTAAAGCCTTTATCTACCATAACTATCATTAGATGACCCTATCTTAATATAATCTAATAGGTAATAAAGTCCTTAATATGCCTAGCCTTACTATTCTTTATAATCTTAGCCTTAATATACCTTATAAGATCATAGCAAGCTTTTAGTAATATAGATTTCTTCGGCTCCTCTATACCCTAGAGCACTTATACGTTAAAATGCCATTTTATAAACGGTATTAGCTCCGGTTTCGTAAAGTATTCTCTCTCTATATAGCGCTTTGGGTTATACTTCTAATATTTAAGATATATCCTTAACTACTTCTTAACGTCTATATATATCCCTTTCTAATAGTAAAACCTAATTATCCTCTTATAAGTAGCTTTACGATTATGGTACCTTATATAATTATAATAGGCTCTAAAGACTTCTAATTATTCTTCGGATAAATTAATAAATCGTCGAGGCTCTGTACCTTTATTACTAAATTTAAGGAATAGCAAGCCGTTTTAAAGAATATACTTAAATGCTTCTCTCCTAAAATATTCTTGCTATTTCCGTATTATAAGCTTAGCTAGTAACTCTATATTGGTCAAATACTATACGATCTCGTATAACTAATTCGACTAATTTCCTTTTAAGATTAAGGCTTGTTTAACTATATTAATCCTAATCCTTACGTATTTCTATTCCTTATAAGTTACTACTCTTTAACTATAGATACGGGCATTTATAAAGTCGTTAATGTCTTCCTCTATCTTCTTTTCTATCTAATTAAAGGGGCTAGGTAATTTTTTAAATAGCCTATCTACTATAACGTTCTTAAATTCTAATATATACTTTATAATAAAGTTAAATAATAGAATCTATATAATCTACCGTATTATTAGCGCCCCTAGTACATTACTAGCTAATCCCTAAAGCTAATAGACTAATATTAAAGCGTCCGTCTTAATAACGAAATAGATACTAAATAAGTACCGTCTTATCCTCTTTAGCGCGTATAATAGTCCTTTTAACTCCCTCTTTATAGTATTATACCGTTTCTCCGAATCCGACCAAATCCTACTCTCAAACCTATATAAATACCTCTTTCCATTAGATCTTATCTATTCTAATACTACTCTCTAGCCTTTAAGACTAATATCGCTAACTAAAAATACCGTATCGTACCATAAATCGTCATAAATTAATAGTATAAGTACAGATACCCGTATAATTAAATAGGCTAGATATTCTATCATATATTACTAAGCCTTAGTTTAAAACCATTTAATATCTTTCCTTATAAGTTCATAAAGAGGATTCGCAATAAGCCCGAACTTCAGGATTTAAATCCTATAGTACCTAATAATACCTAAGAATGCCCTAACTTCCTTAAGGTTTTTATACGTTACCTATTCGAATATCTTAATTACCTTCGCTTAATTAAGGCGCTTACTTTCTAACGAATACTCAAACCTTAATAGTATAGCCTAAGGGCGGCACTATTAAGACTTCTCTGCCATAATTATTACTCTAGCCAACTTATAATTTAATAACATTACGTTAATATTCCGTAAGTACTCTACCGCCTATTCTCTTAGCTTAAGAATATACTCTTGCCCCCTATAATCAAACCGAGGACCCTTTATATAGATATCGTTAATATATAGCCGATATACCCAAGGGATTAAATCGAAAAATACCCTCGTAATTCCTCTCTAAAACTATATAACCGAATTCGTTGCCCTTTATAGTAAAGTACATATCCGATATAGCCTAATAAAGGTTATAATAATAGTTAAGTCCTTACTTTCTAACGCTAAAGTAATCTAATCGTAACCGGAGAAAAGATCTAAAAGTAAAAAGACTATATAGCCGCCAAATTCCTCGCTAAACTCCTTTACGCTAGGTAGTATAAAGGCGTCTCATATAGTGTACTTATTATACCGTTAAGCATTATAAATAAGCCAATAATTACCGTTTTTCTTCTTAATTAAGAACCAATTATTCCTATAGCTACTATACGCTTCTTCGATCGTGCTTCGTCTTAACCGGTCCTTTAAGATTTCAATGACTTTAAGCATTAATGGTTTAGGAATAAGTATAGACTTGCTTTGCCACGCCTTATAAAGGACTATCTTAATTACTTAAGGAGGTATTACGTTAGGATAAATCCTCCTATAATAAGTAAAATCGAACGCTAAGGCTACCTCTTTAAAGAATAAGATATAGGTAAATAAGTCCTTCTCCCTTTTACTAAGCAAGCCATTTAAGCTCTCTATAATCTTTTAGAGCCTTTTAGGCATAAGTCTTAAGCCTTTCGGTATCTCCGAAAACTTTAATACTATTACCTCGTCCTATTCCGATCCGTACTATATATTCTTTTCTACCTTAGCAAGCCTTCCCTTCTTCTAATTAAGGTTCTTCTTAGGTATAAAACCATCAAATGGAGTATCATTTACTAGCTTAACCTTACGATTAATCCTCTTATACTAGGTAAAGGTAACCACTATCTACGCTCTATTGCCAACGCTAATTATAAACCCTTTATCTCGCTTCTCCCTTTAATTATATTTATCTCTTAACTTTTTACTAAAAAACTCTTCCGCCCTTCGCTTTCTTACCCCTTTTTCCTTCCCTTTTTCCCTTTTAACTAAATTATTACTATACCCCTTTTGATCCTTTCTTAGCAAATCTTTTATCGTATAAAATAAAATTTATACGCAAATCTTAAGGGCTTATTAATTACTTACTTGCGCCACTACCTCCTTATCCTCTTTAAGCTAAGCCTACTTTAGTAACTTCTACCCTTTCTGCTTCTTCCTCTTCTCCTCTCGAACTCTTACCTCCTTAATTACATTAAGATCTCTCTATTTCCTACTACCTACTTTCACTATATTTATTAATAGTTAATTATTAACCCTCCTTTAATAAGCTATCTCGTCCGTTACCACCGTACATTTTATAATAATATTTCTTACGTTAATATTAGCCGAGACTAAACGTCCTTCCGAATAATTAAAGCCTAGATTCGTATCCTTAAAGAACGGAAATCCCAATAAAACCCTATAAAAGCCTATTTCTTCTAACCTACCATCTCCTATTATAAAGAAGTAAGCCGGCACCTTATATCCTCTAATATATAGTACCGCACTAATCTCGCCCTTCAAATTAGATTCTTTATATAGTCCTTTCGACGTTATAGCGATAGAGGTTATATAAAGTCTATACTTCTTAACTAACGAATAAGGGATTAAGTTATACTCCGAGCCAAAATCTAATATCGCTAGCTCCTTAGTATTAGGGTTCTCAAATCCAATATATAACGAAGGTAACGTATATATTCGAGTTAGCCCCCTTATAATCAAACGTTATTTCGCTATTAATAAACTATAAAGGGTGCGAAAGATATTATAAAGTACCGGGTACTACTCGTAAGTATTTCTCTTTAGCATACTTTTAAGATAGCTTCCCTTTAGTATTACCTAGCGCTTATCGAACCGCTTATCGCTTAACCCTTTATCTATAACTATAGCGTCCATCGCTTAATTAGATAAGGTATTTAATTTATACAATTAGCTAGCATAGGTCTAGGCGGCAATTGCCTATAGCTTCTAAATCTCCTCTACTTCTTTATCGATATCTTCCTATTTATCTTACCCGTTATTTCCTTATCTAATAATCTTGCCTAAATTCGTACTTGCTATTAAAGTCTTTCCTTCATTAGAGCGTTTAGACCCTATACCTTTATACCGAATTATTGGCTTTCTACTCTTCGCTTAGGTATAGAAGTTAATTATAAGCTAATAGTAAATAGGGGATAAAGCTACTACCTCACCTATAATTAACGCAATTCGGATACCTAAGTACTTTTCGATAATAGCCTTAATCTTATCCTTATTATCGTTATCCTTCTAATTAGAAAGGGCACGCTATTACTTTACTTTATCCTTTACTCTAAGCTTCCGTTTATCTCTTTCCGTTTTAGGCATTTTAAAGCGCTTAATAGTCTCTTTAATAACCGTTTCTTCCGCAAATATCATAGCCTCTTCGTCCTTTATATCCCTAACCTTTATATACTTATAGGATTATACCGCCATCGTTACTTACGCTTACTAAAATCCGGTAAATATATTAAAGCCTATTAATTTATTCTTATTCTTAAGGGCTATCGAATTATCGTTTTTAAGTATTATTATCTTCTATTATTTAACGCTAATGCTAGTCTTAGCAATAAACGTCTTTACTTATATAAACGATGCGTATTTATAAGCCGATATATTCTTCCCCGCTTAATTAGAGACTATCAATATATTTAGTATACTCGATATTACTTTCCTAATAAATAGTATATTAGTAATAGCGATATCCTTTCCTTTCCTAATGAACTTAGCCCTTAGACGATACTATACCCTAGTCTCTTACTTATACTTCCTATACTAATCTATATAAACTTTATAAGCTAGGTAATTATATATTGTAGAAATCTTAGCTAGAATGAACTCTCTTATTAATCTATATATTAACGGCTCATATAACTTATTAATACCGAAGGTAATAGAATACTTGAAGCCCTAATTAATACGCTTAATCATAATTATGCCTTACCGGTCATACTTCGTATATACTAAATTACTTGCTATATCGTCCTTCTAAGCTAGGCACTCCTAAAAGAAGTGCTTATCGTTATAATATTAGTATCGAATCCCGTTTCCATAGCCAAATCGAGCATTCCCATCTGCCTCCTTACCTTAATTAAAGGGAGAAGAATAAGGGAGTCTATATCCAAACCTTCCTCGGCCTCTTATAGGCATTCCTCTAATTATTCTGTACTAGGAGTATATCCTTATAGAATTATCGTTCATAAGACCTTTAATCCCTATCCTATATATAAACTCTTTGATAAGCTTACGTATAAGCTTTTAAGCATTAATCGATAGTCTCTCAAGTCCCTTAACGATATTCTTTATATTAGCAATCACGTCGTCGTTATTATAAGTCATTAAAACTAATTCATTAGATATAACGGAGGCCTTATTACTAATAATTATACGATTAGATAGAAAAGATATATAGCTAAACGCAAGAGAGCTCCTTTAATCGTTTTTAACCTTTCTTATATTTATAATAGCCTTAAAGATTATACCCTTAATCTTAATCCTATCGGTTAGGTTAGTAAGCATTTATTCGCGGAAGTCTTTAAAAGTAAGACTCTTAATGCTTTTCTAGTCCTTTCCTTTATTAAGTAAAGTAATCTTTAAAGCGTTAGGTATTTTATTCTAAAAATAAGTAATAGTAATACCCTCTACATTTTGCTTTTCCTTCCTAGGTAATTTAGCTAATAACTTATTATATTCGAAGATCTCTCAGATAAGCGCCTCTTTAATAGCCTTTATAGGCTTAATATAAAAGTTCTATAAAGAACTAAAAGCGTCTTTATTCTAACGAGGGTCTCCGTACTTAAAGTATTCCTTAATTAAGCGAATTACGTTACTCTATTTAGCCTCATTACCGGCGTCGTCGATAAGTCCTTCTATAATAGGTCGAACCTCCGGCATATACTACCGCTTTTACTTTTTACGCCAGTCCTTAATGTTATTCTCCGGAATGGCTAAATCGTTATAGGCATTATCAAAATTCTCAAGATACTTAATAATATGATTACTATAGTATGGACCCGGTAGCCTATAATACTTAAGGTTAGGAAATAAACCCTAAAGGATTATAGATATTATCGAATAGCTCTTTATCTAATTAATAAGGGAAGATCTCCTATTACTAGATTAAGTAGCCTACTAATAAGCAATAGCAGTTATGGAAATAGGGGGCGTAAGAACCGGGGTCCCGTTGCCGTCGGATATAGTAAAGGTAGGTATTATCGGTAAAGTCATTGCGAATATTATCGTCGCTAGTTTTACAGCGGTATTCTCGTATTCTCTCGTATTCTTAGAGGTCCTTTATTAAAATAGAAATACTCTCGAGCATTGCGCTTTTTTCCGTTCTTTTACTAGGTTCTCCTTCGGACTTCCTAGCTCCGATATATTAATACTATCCTCTCCTTAATTAAGGGGGGAATTTACTTCTCGTTCGATTAACTCTATTTATAAGTCGATATCTATTATAGACTTATAACCAGAATCTTCTTCGTTTATCTTAGCCCGACCTATTTTGCCGTTTTTAGGAAAGCTAAGGTACCATTCGCAATATCCGATCTCGGGCGACCCTCTTTTTTTAAACCTTTCCTTACTTAGTCTAATCATCAAGATATTACCAAGCCTAATAATAGGTATCGTAATAGTTAGCGCAACTAATACCAGAATTATAATTACGTACCTTATCGTCGTCTATAGGATAAACGCTAGTAGCAACGCAAAGCTACTATCGTTACCTCCCTAATTAAACCTTAGTCCTTCCGTTAATTCCATAACAATTATATAGAGAAAAGCCATAAGTTCTTAAACTTAGTTTGGGCATAGAGCTTTACTTTTCCCCTATTCGTCTACCATTTAAATTAGGGCAGGGAAACCGTCCCTAAAACCCAAACTAACTAACCTACTATATATCTTCGTCTAAGTAAAGCTAGAATTGCAATATAAATCTCAAAGCTTTCTTACTATATTTATTAGCCCTTAATTAAGGGGGTAAATACTTACTTAAGTCAAAAATCCATCTATAGCTAAAAAGGGTATTGAATTCTAAGTCCCTACTCTAAGATCTTCACTTTCTATCTCCCTTCTTTGCCTTTTCTTTTTCCTTGATCAAAGAGCGGTCTAACTGGTGCCTTTATATATATATAAGAATTGGTTTAGTAATAGAAACTGCTAAGATTTTGATAAGATAAGAAAAATCCTCCCCGCGCGCAGACCACTTGATCTGACCCCAACACCCAGCAAATCCCTAATTCAATAGAAATAAGAGGGTTATAGGTATAAATATCAGGGCGGGTATAAGCGTAAGAGGGTTAAGGTTAAGGTTATAAATATTAAAATAAATATAGGCATAAACATAAGCATAAGCATAAGTATAAGCGTAAGTATAAGTATAAATATAAGAAGGTTATCAGTATAAATATGGGTATAGGCATAAGTGTAAGCATAAGCTTGAAATTTAAAGGGTTATAGGTATAAATACCAGCGTGGGTATGCGCATGAGCATAGGCGTAAGAGGGTTAAGGTTAAGGTTAGGGTTATAGGTATAAATATAGGCATAAGCATAAGCATAAGTATAAGTATAAGAGGGTTAAGGTTAAGGTTAAGGTTATAGGTATAAATATAAGCGTAAATGTAAGGATAAGTATAAGCATAAGAGGGTTATAGGTATGAATACCGGCATAGGCATAACCATAAGTATAAACGTAAAATTCTATCCGTTATTCCCTATCGGATTCTATTAGAATCCGATGAAAATTAGTGCGAGCGCTCGGGCCGCTTTCGTCTGACCGGGGGTAGAATCCGATGCTTTTTTCTCGAGTAAAATCCGATGACCTTTTCGCGCTTAAAACTGATGCAACCGGGTTCAAATTAAACCGCCCGGTCTACCATTTGCTAGAACTAAATCTTAATATCGTACGACCGTTTGCCGTTATATTGCGGCATTTTATTCATTCCGCCTATTTACTTTATTAGGGTTAGCTCGTACGTATAGATAATAGGGCATGCTAGCAAGCTAGCCAATAATACTAATTCGCTTAATTAGCAAGGCGCTAAACCGCTTTCGTACGATTGCATTTATATAATCAAAATATTATAGTTCTTTTTTCTTTCTTATTATGACTTTTTCCTTTCTAGCTAAGGTCATTATATAATACCTACTGCTAGAATTATATAGATTTCCTTTCTATATCCTAACTCTAATTAAGTGGTTATATAGCTAAGCGGCTAATCGTCGAGTAACTTTTTATAGAGGTTGTAAGTTCGATTTACTAATAAGGTAAGTTTTTCTAGATTAAAATATAGGAGATTCTTAAGTTGCTTGGGGCGGATTGTTCCCGAATGTTCGTACGATAGATAATGGTAAAAAGATCGTTATTGTATTTACGAGTAAGCCGGCTATTTGTATAGTAATGAAAGAGTTCTATATTAACGTAAGTTCTTTTATCCCTAAATAGAATATCTTAATTTATAATATTAATAGACTTTAGGATAAGTAAAAGGCGCTTTAGGTAAAGCCGAGTATCGACATTAAGGCGTATAATAGCTATATTAATCCCGCCAAAGTTAAGACTTGCTCTAGTTATCTTAACGCCCTTTTAATCCAAAGCCGTGGCATTACCGGCTAGATGTATGAGAAATGCGCTAATAATCCGACTAAAGGACTGTTTACCGAATGCCGCTATATAAAGGGTTACTTTGACGGATGCTATAGGAACTGTAAGTAGTATGATTATATGGCGAGATATTCCGTACGATTATCGGAAGAGGAGGAGGATAAGATTAGAGAGGTTATGGTAAGAACTTCGAGGGTGATTGAGGATAAGGATAAAGATAAGGATAAAGATAAGGATAAAGATAAGGATAAGGATAAGGAGGAAGAGGATAAGGAGTAATTAATATGTCGTACGATAATGGGTAGTATTAAGGTATAAAGTTAAGAGTGCCTTTAATAATTTAGAATGTTTTTTTTTTCAAGATAGAGATTATTTTTTATATAAAAACTATAAAAAAATTAAAAATTAAGAAAAAATTTATTCTTAAAAATAAAAGATAGAAATATTATTTTAATTTTTATAAAGAAAAATATAAAAAATAAAGGATAATTTAATTTTTATTTAATTATAATTTTTTAATTATAGTTTTTTAAAATGTTTTTAAAATAATTTAATATTTAATTTAAAATTTATTAATTATAATATCTTATTTCTTTTTTTTTTTTTTTTTTATTAAGCTTTCCCTTTTTTCCATTTTTTCTTTAAATAATATAATAATATTTTAGTTTAATTAAATAATAATAATAATATTATAAAATCTTTTTTTTTTTTTTTTTTTTTTTCTTTTCTTTTTTTCTTGGCAATAAGACTTACCGACATTTTATACTTTTTTTTTTTTTTTTTTTTTTTTCCTTTTAAATAAACTTTAATTTTTCTTCCTTATCGTACGATAAGAATAAACTTATAATTATAGAGCCTTTTATTGTCCTTAAGTTTTATTAGGTCTTCGTTTATACGTCTTACCGTTATAGATATATCTTGGATAAGCTTACTATATACTTCCGGAGCTAATACCGTTACTTATCCTTAAGCTAAAGGAATGCTATCGTACGAGCAATTAAATAATATCCCGCTATCTTTAAAACCTAGGCCGAATTCGAATACCTTATCTTACCGTAAAGTCCGATTTTAGCCGTTTCCGAGTTAGATAGGCCTTATCCTAATGGACTAAAATGTAATTAATGTTTATATATTGCCTATTAGATAAGGGTTATCTAAGAGTATTATCGTATGACCTATAATTAGGTTAACCCTTGGATAAGGGGCGGTAATACTGCCTAAAAGTCTAGACTTATCCCTAATAATCTATAGCGTCTCGGCGTATAATGCCAGCGGTTCTTTCGCTCCCGGCGGGCTAGCGGATAATTTAAAGTTTTTGTGCCGGATAATCCGGCGCCGGGTAGCCTCGTACGGCCGTTATCCTTAGATTAGGATAAAAGCTTTATTTCGGTATTCCTTAATAATTTTAACTAAGCCTAGCGCTATATGACTAGAATCTAAGATAATGAGGGCAAAGCTAAGCCGAATCCGTAGGTCCGTCGTATCGGCTAGGCTAAATACTTTGCCGGCTATAACGCCGATAAGCTTTATCGTACGGTAAGCCTTAAGAGCGCTAATGGCTAGCCTAACGGTAACTGGACCGTATCGATCGAGATATTAGAGCGCGCTTAGCAAAGTATTTCCCGGCTCGTCTTTACTGCCTAGGCGGCGTACTCGTACGAAGAAATCGGCTCCGCTATTTTATTTGAAATCGGCCGGAAGTCGATTTATATAAAACCGATAACCCTATTTACGGGCCAGCTCGAGCTTTATATAATAAAACGTTATATTAACGTTTAGAAGCGGATTATCGGCTATATCTTTCGTATTATCGATTTCGATAATCTCGAATAGCCGCTATATAAGCTCAAGAGATATTAGGCTAATACGCTAGCCTATTTCTGATATTACTTATCTCGTATAATAGCGTTAAAATTAACCGAAGGTTAGATCCAGCTCTTAGATCGCGCTTATCTTAATTTCCTTATTACGTTTCTCGATTACGAGCTCTTATAATCTTCGTATAATAGCGTTCTTTTATTTGCCTTTGCCGCTATTAGGATTCGCGATAATAGCGGCTAGCTTTAACCCAAGGATTATACCGGCTTTTATTCGGCCGTTATTAAGATTACCCGGATATTCGTTATACGCTAGGCCTAGCTTAAGGTTAAGGATCCTAAGGCAATTAAGACTAGCGTCTTTACTCTCGTATAATAAAAGGTCTATCGGTTTATAACTATCCTTTACGAGACCGGGATATTAACGCCAATCGATTAGATTTTCAATTCCCGATCGTACGGTTTAAAGATCTAATTTACTACGCTAGCGGCCGGCTAGCTTTATTAGGTCAGGAATAAGATAATATATCAGTAAATGACCTTTTTAATAACCGCCTTTACCGAAATACTTTATTAGCTTATCGGTAAGTTAAATCGTATAATAGATAAGTTAACCTTCCGGCCCTTTAGTACTATATTACCTACTTTCGATTAGGTAACTTTATATAACGATATAGGCAATAATTAAATCGGCTTTTCATTTATAAAAGACTTTAGAAATAACGGCTTTATTAGGCTTAAAGGCTAGCTTATATAATAAATTATAGCGATCTTACCGCTTAAAAGTATCTGGCTAACCGGCGAAAACGAACTCTAGTTTTATATAGTAGCTATCAAGTACTATTTAGAAAAGGTCGATTAATTCCGTAAGCTTTTTTTAATTACGGTTTATCTTCTCGTTAATTAGCTACTTCGTATAACCGAGCTATTCGGGCTATAGCATATTAATACTTTATATAATAACCTTCGAAACGTTTTTATTTAATATAAGATAGTCTGCCTTTTATTTTCGTATTATAAGGGCTACTAGGTTAGCGGCCGGACTAAAGTCATCTATTAGTACTTTCCTTAGGAACTTAAAGATCTTATTATATAATACTTTACCATTATTCTCCCGTTTTGCTAATAGCTATAGGTCTAATTAAATTAATAGGTCGAGTTTAGCCCGTTTATTTGGGAAAATAAAATCGTACGATAGGGGGCTATTAATTCTAAGGATAATGGTAAAGCGTAGCTTTAATCTCTTGATAAGGTATATCGCATCCTCAAGACCTTTACCGTACAATATATCGGTACGAAACTGAATATTAGTATATAGAGGTATCTTACGATTGCCATTAAGTAACGATATCCCTAGGACTTATTCGGTACTAGTAACCAAGACGAATCGTATGGCGATTCGGATATAGATAATAATAGTGGCGTTCCTAATACCGTATTTAACCTCTAGGCTAGCTATTTATCCTATACGGCCGGTATGATCTATGGGCGGGAAATCTAATAGGGTAATACCGGGTTAGCTGTACGATAGGAATAGTTTCGCAATATTAGTATCCTTTAGTACCGCTTTTTCGGGTTTAGGTCGTATAATTAGAGTCTAAGCCGGTAGCCGAGGTATGATCTTTTCGATATTAAATAATATACGGTCCGGTAAAAACGATTAGACCGATTACGGTAGATTGACTTAAAAGGCTGCCTTTGGCAGTTACTTTAGAATCTTGCCGCCGAATTTCGGGGAAACTAATAAATTGCGCTAGAGGCCGTTATACGAGGCTATAGCCCGATCCTATAGATTATTAGAATTAGGGGCAGGAAGAGCCTAACGTTCTTGCTGCCGTCATATAGCGTAAACGATAGTATGACTATCGTGATTATTCCCTTTATTACGCTATAGGATAACCTCTAGGACCGGTACCGTACGATAGGCCTATTCTACGAGATTTAGTCTCTTTATACTATTTAGGTAGCGCCTATTATCTTTATTATGCCCAAATCTTTTATGATAAAGAGCTTCCGTAATTTCCTTAACCGGCTTATTATACGTTAATAGCTTGACCGTATTATCTTTAACGAATGCTATATAATCTTAGATATATCGTACGACTTTTAGCCTTAGCTACGGTCTCTAGGTCTTATCTTTATATTAGCCGGTACCTAGCTTATCTTTTTAATAGCTATAATGCCGCTAAGGGATAAAGATGAGTTCTAGACGATTCTTAGATTATTAGCCGATCGTATGCTTATTATATAAGGGCCGATAATGCGGCTAAATATTATATATTCGGTCGAAAAGGTATCGAAAATCGATAATAAAACTGATATTGTAATTAATATGGCTTAAGAAGCTATATAATCGTACGAAACTAGCATTACCCGGCTTACCCGCGTTATTCTATATTGCTAGCGTATTGTTTAGGCCAAATAGGTAATATAGCGATTCGGATGCGAAGTCTATTATAGCTAGGTTATAGAAGGCCTAAAAAAAAGCGAGATCGTACGGCGCTAGGTTTAAGCGGGTGGTATAATCGTGGCAACTTATGCTTTAGGTATTGGCATTGATATACCGGACGTACGACTCGTACTCTATATCGGAATACTAAAACTGCTTTAGGATTTCGTTTAAGAAAGTAGCCGTGCCGGACGTGACGGATCGATAAGCTGGTCTATTATTGTCGTTGTCTAGTAGCGTAGTCGTACGATAGACGGTAGGGCTAGTACTTTACCTTAGGTTAGTCTAGATAAGGAGGATATTAGCGAATATATCTAACGGTCGGTAGGGTGTTGGCGAGCAATTCTTTCTCGCATTATTAATGGAATAATAGATCGTACGGAGTATATAGTAATGGAAGCTGGCTACGACTTTTGCCGTATAAAGAGGCTTTAGGATGAGGATAATAGACTATTACTATATACCGAGGTAGACGCCTAGCTCCAGGGATCTAGGTTTATTATGGGCACGTAAGTCTAGCGGGTACGGATAATCGGTCAGTAGACGGTAGAGTTCGTACGATACTTTCGATTTTACTAGTATAACTGCCTCCCTTATCTCCTCTTTTAGGATTATAGCTAAAAGGTATTGTACGAGGCGCATTCGTTCGGGTACGGTAAATGTATATTTAAGGGATATTCGTTAAAAGATATATGGGCCGATATCTTGTGCGAGGTGGAAAAGGTTAAGCGGCTAATAGGAAAGAAGGAAGGCTAATGAGTATATTATAGCTGTTATTTCTGTGGTATACCGTAGCGGCATTGCGTACGATGGCGAAAAGAGGAGGAAGACGGTGGCCGGTTTTACCTTGTGTAAGGAAGATTATATATGTACGATAAGGTACTATAAGAGGTCGTCGGGACTATAATAGCTTATGGGTGGAAAGATATCTTTAAGAAGGCGGTTAAGGTCGTTCGGGAGCTCGGTATATGGGTAGGTAAAGAAGCTTTACTGGAAGATTTTGCTCGGGTAGGCGTATGATGGGGAGGTTTATAGGTTAACGGGTTATGTATTTTATTTTGGGTAATCGGGATAGAATATATTCGGGATTAATTATTTGAGATTTTAAATAATATAATCTTATATATTTAAATATTTATTTATTTTTTGGAATTTATAAAATAAAAATAAAAAAAAAAGGAAGAGAAAAATAAAAATATTGCTAAAATAATTAATAAAATAAAGGATATTATATTTTAATTATAAAAAGAATAAGAAAGATTATTTATAGAGAAAGAGAAGAAAGAATTAATAATTCTAAAATATAGTAATTAGCTATAAAAAGTATAAAAATAAGAAAAGGATTTATAAAATAAAAATATTAAAAGATAATTATATTTAATTAAAGATTAA
>MU858972.1:0-19617 GCA_033297175.1 Cladorrhinum sp. PSN332
ATGAGTCTTTTCATCCCTGGCCCAACGATTGGTCCATATGAGTGGGTCCGTCCTGCGGCCCGTGCGTTATATGCATTACGCTCAGTGCGTAACACTATTAATTCAATAGATAACTTAAATCTCAGAATAAAAGCAGAATAAACCCGTATGAAATATCAGTCTATTAAGCTGTGTGCCTTAGCTAGGCCTATAATTATAGGACCTAAGGGCTTAGCCACAGTGAAGCAGTTCACTGCAGCCGAGAGCAGAAGGCTGAGTACGACGGCCTGAATAGGCTGAAGGAAGGCTGGATACAGTGGGGCACTGCCTGTAATTTAGGTAGAAAGTACTGTATTGATTGACTTAAGGAAAGAGATAAAAACTACCTAAGAGGGGAGGGGAGGTCCCTATATATAGACCTCCCGGGGCCCCTATCAGCTTGCAGTGGCCCTATCTGCATACCTAAGCCCTATCGCTATAACCATGGTTCAATTCCAGTGCTTATAGGGTACTTGCGTGCCTTATCAGCGCCCTGTAGTGGCAACCGTGGTTCCCATGATTAGTGGCGTAGTGGGCAACCAGTAGTGACGTAATCTACTGAACGCCCCGTAAGCAAGCACTGCAATTGCATGAATCGGTGGTACGATGCATGACATAGTCCACTAAACGCCCCGTAAGCAACCACTGCAATTGCTGTAATCGGTGGTCCGATCCATGACGTAATCCATGGACAGGGAAGACGTGAAAGTCTTAGGGCTCTACAGGGGCTCCAGTAAGCCCTGTAGAGCTAGGAATAATATCATTTTGGCCCTGAGAGAGCAGCTATTTTAGTGGTTATAATGACTATAGTGCTATATGGCCCTATAACTACAGTACCTTAATACAGCCACTCTCAACATATATCCACATGTTAATAATTCTGTTATTCTCTCTTCGGCGAACCTAGATATAATGCTCCGTTATTATGCCAGATCGTATTTACGTCGAGCTTTTTGAGCAGTTTGAGAGGTCTACCTTAAGGTTACTGTTCAGGATTCTAGTATTTGACAGTCGATAGGTCAATGTCCTGCAATTTTTACAGTAGCACCTGCTCTCCTTCTATTGCTATTGACGAGCTTATATCCTTCTGCTAGAAAGTTGAAATGTTAGAAGTGTAGCTTTATGCCTTTATAAACGCACCTTCACTGTAAAATACCCTCGCTCTGTTTTGGAATCTTAATCTACTTGCTATATGAAACTAACTTTGATGGTTCTGGCAGCTTCCAGTATTTATAGGCAAGGAGTACCTTATTCTAGAAAGCTTAATTATTCCTGTACCATTTAACCTTTCCCTCCTCTATAACATTCTGACCTTCGCTTCACTGAGTGGTGATGCGCCCGAAGATATTTAGTACTTGTTCCAGCTCTGCGAGAAATTTATATTAGAAATGGGTCTGCCCCTCAGCCCCTGAACCCCTGAGCCCCTGAACCCCTGAACCCCTGAGCATCTATTGCCATAACACCACCAATCACCACCATCAACCCTAACGTACTGCCTTGTAGTCTGTACCTACCTCTCGGTGTAGGTTGTAATACGAAAGGCAGAAAGCGTAGCCAAGATTCTCATTGTTCCGCAGGATGATGCCACCTTGTTACTGGCACCCCGCTCTCATTCTTCCCTAATCGCGGGATATCCTTGTTCTATAAAGGTTCTTCGATAGCTTTGTAAATGGCAACTTATAAGGGCCAACCCTTTTTGCTAAGGGCACTCCCTTTTTGCTAGTAGGGCACACCCCCCCAAATACATCATCAAAGCCACCAACATGGTGGCCGTGTTCGTCGCCGTCGTTGCTGGAGAAACCGTTCCATTCTGGTTCTGAAGCGCCAAATATCAGGATCAAGAAGATCATCGGCATCAAGCAGTTTTTCTGCTGCAAACTGGGGCATGGCTACACTATAATACTGTAAGTTGACGTGGTGATTAATCGCTCGTAGGGTCTTACTGTAATTGGAATCGTCGTTCTAGTGAAAACGCCTCAGAAATAGCGTTTTTGAACGAATTGGAAGGTTGTAGAGAGAGCTCCAATTGCAAGGTAGAATTGGAACGTTGGAAGGTTGATAAAATTACAACTACAAAGCAGTGTTTGCAATAAACGAAGACCCTATAATTGAAATGCGCAGTGGGAAATCCTAACCCGCATAAGGAGGGTGCCCGCCTAGCAAAAAAGGGGTGCCCTCCTAGAACTTGCCTTGCGAATAATAGTTATAGTTTGCGGCTTGGGTCTATCGCCGAAACTGTCACAAATTGCGTATGCAGCTAAATGGGGTTCCGCATGGGGCCCTGGATTAACTGATTAGAATTCTGTATGCGAAGGGGTACGTTGAACGTGCAATAGTTCCATCGTCAAACTATCAAGTACCCTGCAGGGACTTATCTATAGTCGAGGCCGATTTGGTCAAGCTGATCAACGTAACCCCTACAATTCATGGGTGGATTCTGCTTACGGGAGGCGGGCAACCACAACATGATTAGTTTCCTTGTGATATCTCAGACGTGGATCCAATCTTCTCTGCCAGCCACGCCACCCACCCCCGACTCAAAGACACTGTGAAAGCACTGCCTCCTGCCACCGCAGACGATAGGTTCTGTCAGAACCAATGCTTCAGAAACCGAACTGTATTCTAGAACTCTAAGCTGAAGACGAATAAGAAGAAATTCACAAGAGGCCTCAAACCTCGAAAGCGGAAGTAGTTGTGCAACTAACGGGCCTCCTCTAAAGGGTGAGGACAGCGACAAGGCTGCCCAAGGGTTGGGCCACAACTATGCTATCAAGTGGATCAGTGCGTTATATCTACAGCAGTGGGAAATTTAAGTGGTCAGACATGGTGACTAAGCCAAGGCACCCAGAAACCGATCAGCCCTACATATCGATCAAGGTTCAGCCCCTTTTCCCACCACCAAGCCCACCAACCACCACTTCAAATATTGAGCTTCCACAATGGATTTTTCACTTTCCCAACTCCTTTTTTTTGCCAGAAGTCCAGTATGGCACCCTCTTACACAGCCAGGGCCTTGGAATTGGCCGTCGACGACGTAAGCAGTGGTGTTTCACTGCGGCAAGCGTCCAAGATGTACGGTGTTCCCTATAGTACTCTGCAGAACCGGTGCAGAGTGGACAACCCTACCAGGCCGGCCAGAGAGGCCCATGATGACCAACAGAAGCTGTCTCCAGGAGAGGAAGAATCTATTGCGAAATGGATTCTTCGTCAAGAATCCCTGGGATACGCTCCCAGGCATGCTACTGTTCGCAACATCGCCAACCGCATCCTACTTGAACGCTTCCAGCCACAGAATCCAGACGACAAACCTCATACCGTTGGAAAGCGGTGGTTCAAAGGCTTCTTCGGCCGTAATCCGTCTGTTCATACTAAGCTGGGAAAGAGGATTGATTACCAGCGTGTCAATGGAGCCACACCGACTAACATCAACAAATTCTTTGACCTCTATGATACTGTCACCTGGATTAAGCCTAGGAACACATACAACACTGATGAATTCGGCATCATGGAGGGAAAGGGAAGCAATGGCCTGGTCATTGGAAGCTCAAAGGAATCCCCAAAGTATACTCGAGTGAAAGAAAACGCCAAACGAAATTGGACCACAATTATCGAGTGTATCAGCCAAGACGGGAGGGCTCTCAACCCTGTCATCATATATAAAGGGGGGTCTGTTCAACACCAGTGGTTTATTGACCACTTCGAGGAGTCCTGGTTCTTCACCTACTCACAGAACGGCTGGACTAGCAACGCTATTTGCCTGGAATGGCTAAGGAGTGTGTTCATTCCGGAGACCCGTCCGGAGGATCCAGGGGAGGCTCGTCTTCTTATCGCTGATGGGCATGGAAGTCACACAACAGATGAGTTCATGGAAGAATGTTATTTTCACAACATCTACGCCTTATATCTTCCTGCCCACAGCTCTAATGTGCTACAGCCATGTGACCTCCGCCCATTCGGGCCGTTGAAAGATGAATATAAGAAACTTGCAGCCAATGTGGACCATGAAACTGATTCGATGCCCATTGGGAAGGTTAACTTCTTGCGTTGTTATGCTAAGGCACGTGAGAAGCAATTGACCGCCTTCCAGATTAACAGAGGCTGGCGCTCAACAGGTATATATCCTAAGAATCGGCTGAAGGCTCTGCGGTCTCAATATGTGAAGACTGAATCTGAACCGTCAACACTACAACGTGCCCATCACGGTATCAACAACGGCCTCAACATCCCAAACAGTTCCTTTGAGATCAGGAAGATGCTGTCGGACTTCACCGTTACTACCGCTCAACGCTATGTACTCAGGGCCATTGGGAAAGAGATGGATCAACATAGGGTTGAGAAGATGATTCTTAAGAAGCGTATAGAAGATCTCACACAACAGGTTGATGACCTTAGGGCAAGGAAACGCAGGAAGGTTGAAGCCAAGGGCCCAAACGATAAATTTGTGAGCGGGAAAGATATCTTCCTCACCAAAGAAGGCTTGGAAGCCGAAGAAAGGATCAAAAAGTACATGGTCAAGCCTGAGCCGGCACCGGCTCGAAGAAGCGCTAGAAAAAGAATCATTTCTAGAAAGGCCTTGGAAGCTGATAACGTGGATGAAGAGTCTGATTGATATCCATTTATACAGTATAATTGCTAGTAAAATTGATCAACAATTGACTGATCTGTGGTGTGTTGAAGCAGGGGGGTGTGGTGGGATTGGTGGTGGGAAAAGGGGCTGAACCTTGATCGATATGTAGGGCTGATCGGTTTCTGGGTGCCTTGGCTTACCCCTTATACATGGTGACCTAGAAGTTCTACAAGACCCACTTAAACTGCACGACAACCCACCCAGGACCCTAAGAGTCCTGTATTCCAGCTGGCTTCCAGGGCTTCCAGAAGGCTTTTAGAGGGCTTTTATAGGGCCCAAGACCTGAAAATCAAAAACTTAGCGAGCCTGGCAGGGATTCAGTATATGGACCACTGCCAGGCTACTGAAGCAAGCCTTGGGTGTGGGTGTAAGCGTGGTTGCCGGCGAAAAACACTGCCACGCACACATCTATAGGATACGATATGTATTAAAGCGAACACAAGTATCTACACGTACCGGAGTGGGAAAATCTAGTTGACAGTCACTATGAACTGGGCTAGACTGAGTCACTCACTTAAACTGCATGACAGGCCTAAATTGCGTGACAATGTAAAACTGCATGACAACCTACCTAGGCCTTGAAGCCTTAGGGACCTGCCCCCTATACTCTCCCAACCACAGCCCGCCTACCACCATATATATACCCAACCTAAGACCCGGTCAGCCAGCAATTATAAAGACTGTGTGAATGGCTAGATAAGTGGTCAACCTTCAAGTGATGGTTTTCATACTTTCCTTGCAGCCAAGTGGCCCAAGTTCAGTTGACACGCATTTAAATATTAATATAATGTCAAGTTCCTTCACTGTCCTGTGCTGGAAACACTCATATGTACTCTTTTTGCCATTTAAATGAAGATGGAAGCTGTTCTGTTGGCTCTACCGAATCAGCTATCAAAATTATAGCCAATCAGTAAAACGCACAAGCGACCCACAGCGACTCGTCAGAAATCTGATCAGTCGCTGTGGGTCAATTGTGGGGTTATGCCGCCATCATGTGGTCATTTCGACAGCACGTGGACAGTTAAATGCTCGCCGCGGCCACTTTCAGTGGCCTGCGACAACCATCATACAGTGTCTATTGTGCCGGGACACGACCTAAAAATGCAACCCGGGACTACAGCCCAGAGCATCTCGATGGCGCCTGTCTCACTTGATGCGCCAACCGCGGAATTCGAAGTTGAGCTTCTCCTACCCCGCAACGAGGCTAAGCTGGTGGAGGCATTTCGACAAGAAATCCGCCTCTGCGAAACCGACGGAGAGAAATTCGGCAAGTGCATAGAGAAGCGAGATGAGCTACTGGAGGAAAACAATGGGTTTATTCTCCGTCTAGCCGCCTTCGAGAATGTTATGTCAGCCGAGTGTATCTTCTATCGAGGAAGGAAAGAGGATACACGCCCGTTCGCAACTCGGCCGAGGATGACGAAAGATGATGGCATAGAAAGATGGAACCGATTTGTAGGGGCTGCCGCAGTTGGATCCGACGCTATATCCAAGCTAGTCCCGCTCTTAAAGACAGTCAGCCTATACTGGGGCAAGGATTTCGTCCAGCACTACCAGTTGGCCGGTAAAGGGCAGAATTACTGTACCAAACTCTCAATAGCGGTGAAATTGCACACCCGCGAGAACGGCGTGCGGAAGCTAAACCAACTGATCCTTCGACGGTTTCGGATACCGGGGCGTCGTGGTGTCAGGGCAGGGGTAAACCCTATTGAGCCAGTGGATTTGATAAACCTAGCCGCCTGGAAGGGCGAAGCTCCATTTATTAAAGATGGTGACCCTGAGGGGATACAGCTACCGTTCGCGGACCTTACTTTCGAAGACCTTCCTACCGGCTTTACTTTCGATCGATACGGGCTTATAGTTCGGCTCCAATTTGAACCTTTGGCAGGAGCGGACCTTGTGAACTCGGATATTGTCGCTGAAAGGGCCGTTAACACGACCTCCGCCCATAAGGATGGTGTGGATGCTAGCACCACGGGCCCACTCATCGACGTGGCCCTTGCCTCTCCTTTTTCTAACCAACCCCGATCATCAACACCCTTAAGCTCGCCACCAGATTCTCCTATCGCAGAAATTCTGTCTAGGAGTTCTTTATCCGGATTGACCGATATAACCCCGCTTGGTGACAATGACACTCGCGATTACCCGGTTCCCGGAAATAACTCGTCCAAGCAGACCCTACATTCACAGGGATGGCTGATTGATGGATATACGTGCAGTAAAACAACTACAGAAAGCCGCAATGATGGTGATTCCCAGCCGAACATGAACACCACAATAGCTGCGCGGCTCCGCCTACGAAAGGGAAAACTGGACTACTACGAAGTACCGTCAAAAAACTCCAAACCGGTAATTTATTAATTAAGGCTGCTCAATATAACGAATGTACCCAAGCAGTAATGCTGTCCGCCGCAGATACTACCATCATTCCTAGCCATATTGGACAAGTCAGATATCCATGCGGTCAGGCGGTTACTGACATTCACCTCTCTTAAGGCTCATTTTCAAGATATGTGTTATGCACATCTCAAGAAGTTCGCAAAAGTAGTGACTAATGTGGAGCCCTTCGAGTGGCCACTGGCGGCCGGGGAGGGACTCCGAGTGCTTAGCCCCAACGGAGCCTCCCATCCCCGACGACGTCGTGCTTCACTTCCAGATATTAGCGACAATACCCCCCTAAAAAGGCTCCGACTTGATGATCCGGCCACTATTTATGGCTCTCTATCCACTGCCTTGGAACAAGAGTACTGTCTGGAACAAGATCCAGTTCGCGACGAAGCCTACCGCCAGCGGGCGCTCAGGGAACTACAATCGGCAGAGAACAGTCTCGACTCTTGGGGTAGGAGAACAAACAATTTAGTCTCCCAAATTTTGCAGAAGTGCAAGCCGCCAATGCGTGGAGAAGCATACTTTCTCGGCGGAGAGGAGGCATCCCAATAGGTCGAGTTTGGGCGAGTGGAAGCACCTATCTTCACGCAAAGTCAACAGCCGTTTCAGTGGAGGGGGGAGGACCGTCCAATTTCACAGTTCTTTAGCCGAATGGAAGACCTTGGGCTTGATCGAACCGTATCTGTTCAGATACCCTCTCGCACTCTTCAAGAGGAATCTTGTGAAAGAAAAACACTTCTGGAAGTCCAAGATCGGTTTCTTATACAGCGGTTGACAATGAATCCCTGGAATCTTCTCGACCTTCAAAGCCCGATACCTTCAGCCCTGCCGTCTTTCCTAGAAGGAGAGAATTGCCAACTTCTCCTTCGAATACGCGATGCTGTTCTTATGGGCGGTAGTGCAGAAAGGATAGCGGCACCTGGGCGAGATTGGAACACATGGCGTAATGTCACAGACTGGGCGCTCCTGTCCGAAGGCGGGCATAACACGTCACCGCATATGGACAGCCATGGTTACTCAACCTGGATTACGATTCAAGAGGGGCGTATCGGCTTCGGATGGATGTCCCGACCAAGTCAACAGGAGGAAGAGACATGGATGTCTGAGCCACACAACTTTACTGGAGGAGAGTGGAGATACGTTGTTCTTTCACCAGGGCAGACAGTATTTTTTCCATCCGGCACCATTCACTTTGTCTTTCGGGTGCGAGGGGAACAGACATTCGCGCTGGGTGGTCATGTCCTTCAGTGGTCTAGCGTTGATCGATGGCTTGAAGTGGTCATCGCTCAGATGGAAAATCCGGAAATCACGAACGAGGATATAGAATCAAGTGCTTCAAAGTACGTCTACGTCGTCAAGGAGCTTCTGGAAAATCGGATCCGAGCGGGCAGGGAGGAGAAGAAAAGCGGCCAAGACGCGATTATCAGGTTCTTCTCCTTATTGAAGGTAAGTTGACTGTTATGTCATACATTTGGGCAGACTAACAATATTTAGGGTTTCAACGCTACGTAAAGGAAAGGCCAGGTACGGCAAATGGAGAACAGCGTGTATGGTTCGCGACCTGACTATATCGTTGGGAGGCTATGGCGTATCCCACGATGGCCCTAGACCTACCGACCAACACCAAGGGCAGGAGAGCTAAAGACGGGAAATGCGAGTCCTGCCATACTCCAGCTCGGCATCCGGGGCGTCAAGAATGCACCCAAGAGCATATTATACACTATATGGAGGAAGTCGACTCTTTGTAATCGTAATTAAGGTCTGGTGGGCGCGACATGATGACATCGGACGCCGGCGGCACCTCAAAAAAGGCAGGTCGATGCTTCTCGATACCCCACCAGGTTTCTTAGGCACTGTGCAAACGCCAAGCGCTGCGCTGATGCAATCTGTAGCTTTAACGCCTTATATATGGTTTGGTAGATATTTATCTACTGCTGCAATATTGTAATACGTCTGTTGCTGTACAGTATGTACTCGCAGCGAAGGTTGGATATGAAGTTATTCCGAGAGCGGGGCAGACCTGCACCGGCCACCCTCGGCTGTTATTATAGAAGCTTCGACGGTAGCCTCAACACCTCACAGTCTCTGACTGCCAGATCATCAGATCTACAGTAATAAGAGGCCACACAGTGATGATCCTCCAGATTCTGCAAACATGGGTGAGTATTGCCTCCGCCTCCTGTATAATGCTGGCACTCTTAATTCCTTACATTTAGACCAGTTCGGCCCAGATGATTGGTTTGTTGATAATTCGTCTGACACTCAAAGCGACCTACCACCCACTCGAGACTCACCCAGCGTTGAAGATCCCTCCGGTGCAATCTCAAGCAGGGGCTCCGCAACTATGGCCTGCTACTGCTGCCACGCCTGGCTGATTGGAATAAAGACCTGGCATATGACGAACACCCTCCCACCTGCATTCATTACTCCCTCGAGTGGAAGTTGACGGTAAACAGCAAAAGAGTTTCCAGAGACACTGAACCGAATCTTGTTCTTGCACCGAGTGCGTTCTGGTCGACTATACTGCGACCGAAACTAAACCAACTTACAGCTAGAAAGCTCCCCCAGAATAAGCCTTTTAGAGTGGACGATACCAAATTTGTGGTATCTGTCACAGACCGTATAGAGCGCTACCTTGTCAAGTGGTTCGATGACTTTGATATAGATTGGTTAATCTTGGAGAGGCAGTTATAAACCTGGAGTAGCTTACTGCCTACTGAACAGAGGCTTAGGATCAATATTTCGTTTGGCTATATCGAGACCGGCCATTCGATTGGGGCAGCAGCTCGGCAAGGCGGTAGACGAGGATATCTTTTGACCTCTTAGAATATGCTTGCCGAGCGAGCTATGCAGCTCGATGCCGAAGAGGAGGCCTCAGGTCGGCCATAGATCTGGCGCGACGTGTATAATGTCATGAGATGCCCCGGCCCCCCTTGCAATTAGGGAACCTATTGCTGGCGCGATAATCTTGCCAAGAAATACTATAAGTTCAAGACCTACTATCTAAAGACCCTGATTCGATATGTAGAGGAAGGCGGCATACTATAGAGCCACGATGACGTGCCCGATGATATCCGCGACCAGCTGTATCGTGAAGAACAGCAGGGTTCAGAACACCAGCGGAAGCGTAGGGCTCCTTCTATGGTTAGTTGTCCGCTTATTAATATCACTAACGTCCTACGTGGTTAAACTTCAGCTGGTTTCACAACACTAGATTCTACAGAGACAGTGCTCTCGAGGCCCTCTATTAATCTTGAGATCCCAGGGCCCCGTGACATTGCTGTCAAGAGATACAGTGACTGGAAATGCTTCCGAGTTACCGACCGGACTCTTAAGATGGAGTATAAGAAAGCTTGTGAGCTGAGTTTGATAGACGGCTTGGGCCTACAGTGGGTATATGAGGATAAGGATGCAGAATTCTTTGTTAAGAAGGGTGTGAGAAGTGGTGCTGTAAGGCGATTCGTTCGAGGTATTGGAACTTGGGCTAAATGATGTACGGGAGCATAGAACGTAACGTATTTTTTAGTTCGATAAATGCTTACTTCACAGTTTCTCAAAAGTTGCCCCAGCATGCCGAAAGTAATTTTCAGCACTCGACTTCCTTGCTCCTACTGTGTCAATACGCCATTCTAAGAATATCCTAAAATCCTCCGAGTACTCTTCTATCAGTTAATTACGCTTAATGACTGTCTTTAACTTAGCAAAGAATTTTTTAATAGGGTTTAATTCGGGGGAGTAGGGCGGTAGATAGAGCAACTTTACTCTAGCTGTAATGTAGAGCTGCTTAATATTGGGTGAATGGTGGTGGAATGGTGGAATGATGTATTATCTATGATCAAGACCGACTTTGGTTCTGGCCATCCGCCGTAGTGATGGAATAGCTGGTCAATGAAATCCCTGAAGACGGCGCCGTCGGCACACCCCACTGTAGAACCTGCTGGAAGACCTGAACACATGTATAAGTAGACCTGTAATCTCCCCTCTGTCCTGTATCTAATTCTTTCCTTAAGCAAGCAAGTAGGCAATAAGCAATACAATCTTATCTTATTCTTCTCTAACCACTATAACCTTTTATCCTTCAGGGTAATCAGTGTCCCGAATTTGATGACTGAAGAGACCCTGAATGTGATTCCGAGTGCCTGATGTGCAGCTCGCTTTAATATCCCGGATGGTCTGATGATAACTTTTCGGATGTAAATATGTAATTATGTGTGTGGGTATCCAGATGTTTGGGATGGCCTGTATTGATCCTATCCTCCATGGTCATCTTACTGTCTGTATATGACACTACCAGACACTAACTATTATTTTATCCCACTTCACTTCCGCTTATATAGTAACTTTTTTGCTTTCTTTTTTTATATGTGAGTATGGGAGCTGACGCTGAAGAACTCTTTATCTGCCTGTTTAGAGATGTTGTCGCGCTCGGTAATAGTGTACTGGCTAATGCCGCTATCCCGATTTCCTCTAGCAATGATCGATAAGCCTGTGCCGATGATATGGCCAAAGCGGCTCAAGTCCTGATCCGCGAAGGCGAGCGGGCGTTAAAGAGACTTTAAGTGGTCTGGGACTACTATGTGGAGAAGTACGGGGATATTTTTAGAGAGATGATGTTATAACAGGCTTTAATCGAGAGACGACGCTTTTATATAGAGGAGCTTCTTGGGATTTTGGCGACTATATAAAACCAGGCGAGTTCGATCAAGCGCGGCATTCGGCCCTATAAGTTGCCGTAAAAGTACTTGTCCTCGATATTATCGAGACGCGAAACGACTAAATCTAGATGCCATTGCCTTGGATCCTCTGGCAATACCAAAAGGAGGCTTCTCTCCACTCCTACCATTGTTAATTTAAAGAGGGTTTATTCAACCACGATAAGCGGCGCCCGCATTCCCACTACTGAGCCCTTTGATAAAGAGCTTTAATGACCTTGCCCTCGACTCTTCTATGCAGACAACAAGCCAAAACGAGCCGGCAGTTGATTATGTCCGAGTCTCTGGTCCACTGAGCACCATATTAACGAAGACGGCGGTATCAATTCTGTCCAGGCATAGTATCACGTTTTCATCCGCCTTGATGACTACTCCTTCAGACTTACCTTGGATTATGGAGATGCTAGCCGATGCTTCCTCTCCCGTTATACACTCTACCTGGCCTCCCCCTGCTGTCGACGGCGGCCTTATGCTTATGAATGACCTCCTGCGATCTGACACGAGTTCCATAAATTCGAACCGAGATACGATAATGCGTCGACGAACGAACCTACGTATCCCTGATTGCTTAATAGGTCTAGATAGTACCTATAATAAAATGAAGGGGTTCTGCAAGGGAGCTACGAAGCTCCGTCGAGACCTACCGTCCTCACCCCTCCCAGTGCCGATTCCCGAAAATGTTGACCGGTTACCGACCGCGAGGGCGATAAGGGACTACCTGAACCCGAGGCAGAAACCGCCCAAGTACCCTGACGAAGGGGAACTGCTAAGTTTTGCCGAAGCGGCGGTGACTGTTGGTTTCATATGCCTAGAAAAATGGGAAGGGAAGCGGTGCTTCGGAAGGCACTACGGGTGTGTCGGCGCGTTCCCGGCCAAGATGGTCGATCTGAGGGCTCCGTAGGAAGGGGAGGTGCCTATGGGCGGGGAGAACGGGATGAGCGTCGTGGCGAGGTGGAAATGGGAGGCTCCTAGCACCACGACGACGGCGACGATGACTGGAACAGGGACAGGGATAGGGACAGCAACAGCAGGGACAGGGAGTAGTAAGGATGCGGGGGTGTGGCTTAGTTTTGGGAAAGGGGAAGTGATTAGGGATGTGCAGTGTGAGTACCTTACCTACCTTGCCTTGCCTACCATACTATCTTGCCTATTGTTCGACAAGTACCTACAGAGGTATAAAAGGGGTCCGGGACGAGGGAAATGCTGGCATGTAAACGAACAGGTTTATACGCCGATTATTGGTGCTGGAGCGGGACAAACGGTAAAGGGAAGACGGGCGTCTTCCCATCCAGCCATGTGGATTTGAGTACGCTGAGGGAGCAGAAGAACTTGCAGGCTGGGAGTGGTTCTGGTCGGATGGTGCTGAAGAAGGGGAGCAGGGTTGGGAGGGGACTGTTTAGTAGGAGGGGGGGGGTAAGCCTCAGCCTGGGGATGATAATGGAGCAAGAGGAGGAGGGAGGGGGACCGGTGGTGGTAAGAGAAATTCGGTTCACTCATGAGTTCAAGTCGTGAGGAATAGATTTTTAGAGAAAATTTTGCTAGGTGAACGAACGTACATGATGGATATGTTATGTGGTAGGTGCGTGCCCATCAATGGACTGATTAAATAAAAATTCATCATCTAACGAAGTAGACGCCCACATGGTCCAATCCCAGCCCGTGTTAACATCAAAGCCCGTGTTAACATCAAAGCCCGTGTTAACATCAAAGCCGCTTCCCTGATATTCGAATCCGCCCGAAAGGTCCATAACATCACCGAACTCTGCGCTCTCCATATTGTGCCCAGACTCTGGCTGTTGAAAAGGCTGATTCTGGTTGAAGTCCACAGGTTCCTGCAAGGCTTCCGTGAACGTTGTTAACCCGAAGAGACCCTGAGGTTCGGGTTCCTCTTGGTTTGAAATTGCCACTTCTTGGTAGGAGTTTTGTGTCCGATCTTCCGATTGCACTGTGGCAGTCGGACCTGCAGGATACCTAGGTCCTTTTCGTTCGACTTCGTCTGTTTCTTGGTCTGTTTCTTGGTCTGTTTCTTGGTCTGTTTCTTGGTCTGTTTCTTGGTCTGTTTCTTAGTCTGTTTCTTCGTTTTGTCCCTCTGGCCCCATTTTCGGTGGCTCATCCCCTAGGCCAGTCCATTCCCCCTCGCGGCCCGCATCGAAAATCCGTGGATTGACCTTAGTTTCTCGCTCATCCGACTCGCTCCATCCTCCATACAATTCTAAGAATTCGGCGACTTCTTTATATCCCTTATCATTGGCCAGTTTCACTGCCCGAAGAAAATAAATCCTATAGGGCCCAAAGATCTTCAATTTGGCCTCACTAGTTAACAAGAAGTGTACCATTTCAAGCCGCCCATGCTCTGCTGCACCTTCGAGCATCGTCCTGCCGTTATAGTTTACTGCAGGAGCATTTATATCAGCTCCATTCTGGAGAAGAAGCTCGGCTATCTGAAGACTCCCATATATTGCAGCAAATTATAAAGCAGTTATACCACCTTTATAGTCGTCATAGCACACGGCATTAACATCAGCGTAGTGTTCAATCAAAAGTGAAAGGGCCGAAGAGTTTCCCCAGCTTACCGCAATCTGAATCGGTATCAGGCTGCGATAACTCACATCCAAATCGCAGCCTGGTAAGTCGCCATAGTTAGGGTCTGCGCCAGCTTCCAAGAGAATTTTAATATATTCAGGATCCACATAGGAAACAGACCAGTTCCTATTCTGAATGTCGACTTTAAGAATTGCCTTCTTCGTGAGTAGACCGGTGCTGCACCGGCTTTGGCCTGTGTAGGGGGTGTGCTACCCTGTGTAGAGGGTGTGCTACCCTGTGCCGGGGGTGTGTTGATCGTGGCGATGCCTAGGCCCCCTTTCTGCCACCCCGGTTAAACTTGCTTAAATTTAAAATTAGAATTACAATTACATAAATGCTTTCGTACCTCATGAGCATCACGCTTGAATTTTCTCTTCCGCTATCTCACTTCTCTACTGTAAGATTAATATTTTCTCATGTTTAATATTAGTATCCCGGATGCAATTTTCTCGATTTCTCAAGAGCTAGAACAACGAAAGGACGCCCTACCTCATATTCCTGGCGCTGAAAGACCATCTAGATTCTCCAAAAAGGGCTTGCACCACTTTATCACGGCGACAAGGAGGACTGGCGCGCCTAATCCAGCTTCAGCTAAGTTGTGCCTTGATTAGTAAAGGAACAGGGACCAGCCCGACGGGGGCAAATAATACCTCAAGTAACGAAGCGGACAACCACTTCAGCCAGGCAAGGAGTTACCTAAAGGAAGGGAACCCGGAACGGCCAAGGTACCAGGTATCCGAGCCCCGTTACTAGAGCCGGCCGCATAAACTTAAACGCCCATTCGACCTAACTTCAATCTACCGTACATAAATCTGCCTGCAAGGAACTTTCCCTCGGCTTTATCGGACGACCCGCCTACCGTTAAGAGTACACCTTGCTAGGGATACGGTAAGTATAGGGCTAACGAAGCTACCATGCTGACTACCTCTGTCCCATAGAAAACCCACCTCACTCCAAACTAGCGGATTACAGCTGCCATACTGCGCGACGGCGTGGAAATTCACCGAGATACTGGTACTCTAGCCGCCCATAGGAAGAGGGAGCAGTTTTAATCTTATTACAGGGTCTCTTTTTAAACCAACAACTTGCGGGATATCGATAGTTGTCTTGAAGTGGCTAGTTAATCTAATAACAAGCTGACGCAGCGGCTACGGCCGAGTCTACCTCTAGAGAAGGTCTCTCTAGAGCTGCGGCAAGACTATCCACCCCGGAACATAAGGCTTATCTAGAGACCTAACTCGGGAGATTACGGTATCTCGTAAAGCGTCCAACCGATAGCGTCTCACTAGTAGATAGGATCGACCATGGGTCACAGTACAAGCTTACGGGCTACCTCCTGGGATTGATCCAGGCATATTGACCTCGGACCTGACATCCGAGTGTATCGTGACGACGGCGGAAAAGGGGGTGACGGAAAGGATGGATAGGGGCCACTAGTCGTCCAAATACGAGGCAGGCCTCGTGAATTAGCAGGCCGTCCGCAAGCATTAGCGGCAGGTTGAAGCAGTGACTCGGTGGCAAGGTAAGATAATAGTGTAGCTCAAACCTCATCAAGAAACGCAGCGCCATCCTTCATACAGGCAACAACCGTATAGCACTACGAAAGAGATAGGATAAGATCGTATAACTTCGATTATTTCCGCTCTCAACGGGCCAAAGCGAGCATCTACTGCACTATAGCGCGTAATCATGTAGTATTTATTCGTTCCCTCAAAGATACGGTCTTCCTCGGCCTAGCAAGCAGCACGTTCAACCTCATCGTCGTCGTCGTCAGCAGCAGCGCCTTCATATTATTGGATGAGCAAGTCAATGCCAGGAGACTGATACTACGAGCGCACGGGAGAGACAGACATGCGCGCTGCCATACCAATAGCCTCCTCGATTTGCGTCTCTAAGCTGCTGCCAAATACCGCCTCGCACGCAGGCACCTCCTGGTCTGTGATAGTCAAGATCTTTTAACGAGTAACGTGCTTCTATCGCCGACGAATAATGTCCTAGGCCCGGTATCGATAGGTAGCTGACTCCCTGCTGACCAGGGCCTGCCGATCAAACGACTCCTCGAACATGACGCCCTCGAAGGTCTTGACACGGGACACGGCCACGTACGTTAGCGCGGGTGTGAAATCCTTCTCCAAGACGTCGAGCATAGCCCTATCAAGCGTGGCGCCTCGGGGCTTATGGACCGTAACGGCATAGTCTATGGTCAGGGGGTACTGCGTACGGCTATATTAGGCATTGCCCTTCAAGAAGTCCCTTCGTTACAAAAAAGACCGGGACGATGCTGTCGAGCTCGGGCCTATTAAAATACGGAGGGCCTTTATAGCTGTCAAACTTGACGAGGACGACGTAAGGATATGTCGTCTATAGCTTATTGCCCGTACGCTACGCAAAGTCGACAATAGTACCGAGGGCGCCGTTTATAAGCCCCTTTTCAGTCTACAAGGTAAAGGGTGTTATACTCAATGACTTGGGTATTCTTGGGGTATATGCGCAACGCATCGTCAAAGCTATGGACCTCGCCGAAACTCAGCTGAGACTGGACCCGTGACGCGAGCAGCCTCCAGTCGTTGACTGTAGGGTTATTTATACGCAGGCTCTCGAGAGCGGCACGGAAACCGGCCTGGGCATCCCCCTACTGGCGGACAATGTCTCGGAGCCCGATCATATAGACGATATTACGGTAGTGGTTGCGGCCAGCAATATCATACAGCGTCAGGAGCTTGTCTTCTTTGCCCTCGAACAGGGCCTTCTTGCCTACCGGCAGGAGCTGGAAGAAGTCGCCGACGAGAATGATGGAACGGCCTCCAAAGGTATCGTGCGGATCGTCTGGAAAAACCTGCCGAAGACGCTGGTTTATCGCTCCGGGGTGACGCAAGCCCAGCATGGGCTTTTCGCCAATCAGAAAGTACGTATAGCCGCACAGCTTAATCTAAAGAGATGTCGTCTCCGTGTTGTTCATCAGAGGGACAGGGCCCCTGGTCACCGGCAGCCGGAGCGTCGAATGGATCGTACTACCGTTGATATTATTGGCGGCCACACCGGTGGGAGCACAGCGTATGATTGGCAACGGCAAGTTGTGCTGCGCAGCAAGCTGATCAAGCCCGAGCAGAAAGGAGACGTCAGGGGTTCAGGAGAGATCGGATCAAGGAGCGCCTCGTAATGTGCAACCACAAGGTCAAACGCCAGACGCTGCTCCTCGTTGAGGCCGTCAACCTCGGCTGGATCCAGAACCGGGACCGCCGCGGGACCTGCGTGCTCCCCCCGCATCGTCTTCCAGTATCCAGGCCGTGATGTGGTGGCCCAGAGCGTCGCAAATGCCTCGCGATTGCCACTCGAACCGATACCAATAACCGGTCACCTTGGCCAAGTCTTGCCAATGAAGATCCGAGGGGCTCAGCGTAATGAACAGCTCGGGCTTGCCGAGTGCGTAGACGTAGGACCTCAACGCATGAGCCTGACCGCCCCAATACGCACGTGTACCGAGCACAGAGGACGAATATTTGACAAGAGAGTTGAGAAGCCTGCGAGCCTCCGGAGTGTCGTCCGTGAATGCCGTACAGCAATGTTCTCCCCCGCTTACATGGCGGCGGCCTCTCCCAATTGGCGACGCGCTCGCGCAGGACCTCGTTGATGTCCCGCATCGTGGCGGAGAAAAGATCGCGGAGGCGCTAGCCGACGTCATCGACGGCACGGGAAACGGCCTCTGCTTAAAGGCTAGGTGCCACGTTCCCGGCCCTGGCGGCGCTCAGCATGGAGAGACGCTACAGGGACCGGGCTTTCAACGGCAAGGATTTTAGCAAGGTCTTCCGCTCGAGCACCGTCATCGAGGCGGAGAGTAAGTCCCGGGCGTGGGGATGCCTGGGCGGCCGACGCGCGTGGCCACGTAGCTTCCCATCTACTTTTCTAAGGCGGACTGTGTAGGCTGCGCTGCGCCGGAGTTTTTTTTGGGAGTAACGCGCTCAGGCTGCTGTTCCCGCCTTTCATTGCCTCCTTTCCCCTCCTCCCCCTCGCTTTCTTTGAGACTAGACTTAGCGGTGCTCTCTTGAGAGGGATAAGTTACACGAATAAGGAAGTTCAACGCTGTCCAGTCCTCCGATACATCGCTCTTCTGATGACTACTCCTAGCTCCAGCAATTGTTTCTGCTAGCTCATCAAGATTGGGTAGCTCCAGCAAGCCAAATGATGTCGGCTGGGAAGTCACAAAGATTTTGATGATGTCCTCGCATGAGCCATGTTCTCTCATCGATAGAGGAACCGTCATCTTGATCCTCCATTTTTTCCATCCCGTAAATGGCACGTCGCCATTGCGCCGATCCTTTCGTTGGGGGATGGCCTCGTAAGTTGCACGGAGGAGTGTTTTGACCCCCCAACACGAGCCCAGATTGTACACGTGAACGTACAGCACTGTGTCTCCCAAGTTCTTCATACCCAGCTCCACGACGCTGTTGTGCGGCGTCTCTATCTGTTCCCCTGGGCCAAATACCGTGCCGTTCCTGATCATCTGGATGTCAAATGATGTTCGAAATGTAGCTGTAGGCGTCTGATTAACCAAGTCCTTGACCATCTGATACCGGGCCAAGTGTTCTAGCACATTGCAGATGCGACCCGTGTCCGTTTGGTCCTGCGGCATAGCTGGTAGGTTGATGAACTTTCGACCAGATCCGTCTAGGATCTCGTACCCGTTGGTCTGGCTTAGTACGACTTGGAGGGCCGGGGCTTGGTCAGTATCAATGCCGGCACCAAGCGACCGTTCATTCAGCGCCGCAAGCAATTTATCGTGCTGCGGCAGATCGGGTGCGAGCTGAATGGGAAGCTTGGTGAGATGCGAGCAAGCGAATGGTTCCGCGATCCATCCCGTCCGGATGTCGGTCCGGGTGCCCAGTGGTTCCAGCTGGGACGTAAGAGCCCCGACGCGGATGACCGCAATAGATCCTTCCTCCACATCTCGGTCGCTTGTAAACCCTGGAGAGACGGTAAACCGGTCGCCATCGCAGAGACCGTGGGCCTGGCCGGCTAGTAGCTGGAGGCTTCCTTCACGTTCGATGATGCAGACTGACCTCATACCGCAGGACGTGTCGACTTGACCAAAAAAACCCTGGTCACCGTTTCCATACAGCACGGGCTGTTGCGCCACGCGGGATTCCCGGAACCTAGCACAGAGATGACGGTGAATGTCCTTGTGCTTTCTCCTAATGCCGTGGACGGACAATGTCTGGCACAAGAACAAGGACAGGGCTCCATATCGTGCACCTTTGTCGGATGCCTCGTAACCACCCTTGGCGTTTTCGT
>MU858973.1:0-18265 GCA_033297175.1 Cladorrhinum sp. PSN332
TGTTGTTGTTGTTGTTGTTGTTGTTGTTGTTGTTGTTGTTGTTGTTGTTGTTGTTGTTGTTGTTGTTGTTGTTGTTGTTGTTGTTGTTGTTGTTAATAATATTATTTAACAGAGAGGTTTACCTTTTACGAGTGGTTTATTATATGCTGGAGAGTTAGTTATATGAGCTTGTTGAAATTTAAACGAATTATCTAGAGGATTAAAAGGATGAACGAGTAGATAGATAGACAATAAGAATATCCCGCATTTTTCTTTATGTGCACTGAACAATGTAAAAGAAAATTAAAAACTAAAAAAGATTTAAAATTTAAAAAAAAAGGGTGAGGTAATGAATGAACCAAAAAAAAAAAAAAAAAAAAAAAGAGAAGAAAAAAAAGAAAGAAAGAGAAAGTGGGACAATATAGTGATTTATTGCATGTTGATTTTAGAGTCATAGTATTAGGATAAATACTGAGTCTCAGCATTTGGGGTATGTATTGAGACTGGGGGAGAAAGATGTCCCTGAGGGGTTCAAGGAAGGGTTGAGGAAGGGAAATAAAGCGCAGGATATTGTGAAGGAGAATATGGGAATTGGGGGCAATCGGTTGGGAGTGTTACTGGCATGTCTGGCTTTTTTTTCTCTCCATTTCTTTTTTATACTTGGAGTTGTGTATGGATCAATGGTGATACAACCAGTCCTAGCATCTGGCAGGAACCTGCAGGACGGTGCTCCCTTCTTGGGAGATTGTTCCACTTCTGCCAAATGGTTGAGCATTTTGCGTCTGAGAGAAACGTGACATTGCAGATGCCTCTGGAGGAAGATACCCGACATCTTTCTTCCGTGTAACACCGTGGACCTGCGGGAGGATCAGAAATCGGTATCTCGTGCGGCAATCTTGTAAGCGGTGAGATCCTCTGTGAGGGGAACTGGCCCGATGATGTTCGACAGATCACCAGGAATGGAAGGAGGTTTTGTTGATCTTTGGTTCACTGCATCTGCTGCCATCCATCACCGAAAACTGAAAATACCCCGCCCGTTATCCCCGGTTGGTTGTCTGTAAGTTTGATGGGTGGCCCACCTGGAATGCAATGCTAGTGACAACCTTCCGGCTCTTTCTTGTTCTCCCAGCTTTTCCTCATTCCCCCCCAAGTAACACGATTATCGCATTATTGTAGAATTCTTCAGATGTTTTGTTCGGTTTGCTGCCCAGGGATCGGCGATGGTTCCGATTCCCCTCTTCCCCCACCTTCCGTTGCTTGACGGTGCTTGATCCTTTTTCCAAGGACGCCCCAATGCTTAAGAAAAGTGGCAAAACGTCAGCCAAGGACGAAGGAGCGGGATGCCGCCGAGATTCTGCATCTCGGCAGTAGATTGCCAAGGCTCGTGGCTTAACGGTTGCCGACGACGTGCCGCTTTTCCATGTTCAATTTCTGTCTCTTCTCATGAGATCAAACCAAGCGAGTCACGGACTTCCAACCGGGTTCCAAATATTCCCAATTCCTGGAAATAACAAATTCGATCATGTCCACATCCAAACTCAAAAACAGAGGAACAAGAAAGACATTTTCTAAAAAAAAAAAAAAAAAAATGTGAATATGTATAAAAACCTGCTTAAACACAAAGGCAGGCACGGTAGGGTCACGTCGCAGGATCAGCAACCGTGCAAGGAGGGCGGATGCGGGGAGGCGACACCAAAAAACCCTGCTTGCACCTCACAGGTGCATATCTGACAGCATACTCGGTTTCAATTTGTCCGATAACGACAAGTCTCACAAAACCTCAAGTGATGGCCAGGAACATCCAGGTCTTGGCTTGGGGGGGACGATCAGCACCCGGTTCGGCCATCTCATCCTTTGACATCCGTGCCATCTCACATGGCGGGTTGCACCGGCCGGCGTCTCATTTGCGGGGAGGGAGAGCCACTTGCGTGTGGTGTTCCGGATATTAAGACCCTGGGTTTCCCCCCAGTGTCACTCTTGTGGTACTCGTTCATTCCCCTTCACCCCTCGTTTTTCTGCCGTCAAGAATTGTGTAGCTTCACAAACAGACATCATGGCAGACAGTCCAAGCTCGGAAAGTATCCGGGCTGGCAATGATGCAGACACTAAGGGCGCCCCTGGAGAGCATCTCGAGAAGGGCATCTCAAACAAGAGCCATGTTGATCTCAACACCAACCTCGAGGCCAGGTAATATTCTCCGCCTCCATTTGTACATCATCCACTTACCATCCTAGAATCCGCAACCCCTTGGAAGGCATCCCTCGTGATGAACTCATGAGTCGCGTCGAACAATTCGCCCAGGAAAAGAACCTGACAGAACACATCCCCCTTCTCCGCAAGGGCGCTCTCGTTGCTCAGAACCCAGACAACTTCGACAACTTTACGGGGGAGGAAGCTCTTACTCAAGAAGAGAAGGATGCTCTCCACTTCGAGGTCGAGCACAAGTGGCGTATGCCCACCAGACTGTTCCTCACCATTGCGACCTGCTCCATTGGCGCTGCTGTTCAAGGATGGGATCAGACCGGTACCAATGGCGCCAATATCTTCTTCCCAAAGTACTATGGCATTGAAGACGAGAGCACTCGGTCGCAACTTCTTCTCGGTCTCGTCAACGCTGGTCCGTATATCGGCAGTGCATTTATTGGATGTTGGCTATCTGATCCCATCAACAACTGGTGGGGCCGCCGTGGTGTCATTTTCTTCTCTGCCCATTTTTGTCTCTGGCCCGTCATCGGTTCTGCTTTCTGCCACACCTGGCCCCAACAGCTCGCCTGTCGGTTGTTGATGGGTATTGGTATGGGTGTCAAAGCTTCAACCGTGCCTATTTATGCTGCTGAGAATTCGCCTGCTGCCATTCGTGGTGCTTTGGTCATGTCGTGGCGTAAGTTGCACCGTCTTGTGGTTTTAGGTGGGATACTGACATTTTCCAGAAATGTGGACTGCTTTTGGTATCTTCTTGGGAACCGCCTTTAACCTGGCTGTCTTCAACGTCGATGAGCGTTACAATTGGCGACTGATGCTTGGTACGTGCAAATCACCTCTTGAATAGGTACCCACGCTGACTGTTTTAGGCGCCCCCTTCATCCCCGCCGTCCCTCTCCTGCTTCTCATCTACCTTTGCCCCGAATCACCAAGATGGTATATGAAAAAGAACCGCTACGCAGATGCCTGGAAGTCGATGGTCAAACTTCGCCATAACGAACTCCAAGTTGCGAGAGACATATTCTACATTCACTCGCAACTGGAACTCGAGATTCAGCTTCTCCGCAACAGCACTTACGCGCAACGCTTCGGGGAACTCTTCACCATCCCTCGTGTCCGCCGTGCAACACTTGCAGCTTTCACCGTCATGATTGCCCAGCAGATGTGCGGAATCAACATCATCGCTTTCTACTCGACTACGGTCTTCCGTGATGCAGGCCAATCTGACTTTAATGCCTTGCTCGCGTCCTTCGGGTTCGGCCTCGTCAACTGGATCTTTGCCTTCCCTGCCTTCTGGACCATCGATACCTTTGGGCGGCGATCACTCTTGCTGTTCACCTTCCCTCAGATGACTTGGACTCTCCTGGCTGCTGGTCTCTGCACTCTTCTGGATCAAGGAACTGCCCGCACAGCTCTGGTCGCATTATTCGTCTACCTGTTTGGAGCCTTTTACTCGCCAGGAGAAGGGCCAGTTCCTTTTACTTACAGCGCTGAAGTTTTCCCCTTGTCTCATCGTGAAGTTGGCATGGGCTTCTCGGTTGCGACATGTCTGTTTTGGGCAGCGGTCTTGGGCATGACTTTCCCCTTCCTTTTGCAGAGTCTGGGTGTTGTGGGTGCTTTTGGATTGTATGCCGGTTTCAATGTTTGCGCGTTTGTGATGATTTTCTTTTGGGTCCCCGAGACGAAGCAGAGGACTCTGGAGGAGCTGGATTGGATTTTTGCCGTGCCGACTAGCAAGTTTGCCAGGTATCAGGTTACCGAGGCTTTGCCTTGGTGGTTTAAGCGGTGGGTTCTGTGGCAGAGGGGGGCCAAGCTGAGGCCGTTGTATCAGTTCCAGCAGAACGATACGGAGGAGGAGAGGAAGGTCAAGGGTGGGTAAGGAACTCGGGAGTGGTGAGAGGGTGGAGGGTGTGGTAGGTTGATACCTTTTTCGGCATTCAACATGGGGGGATATGAGGGACAGTCTCACTTGATAGTTGTTAGGTTTATACCCGGGCGAATTTACTCGTTTTTGTGTTGGCTTGTTTCTTTCTTTGCTTTTTCTTTGTTTTCCCCTCTTCAGTTGACCGGACGAACATCGGCATGTTTGATAAATTCATGTGATATGCTAAGGGGTAAAAGTTACCCGTATACGGGTTAGCTTTGACTGGCTGATTATCGTGCGGTGCAAACGTGGGCGTATCAGGGCGCTCGGTGATTAATGAGGCGGGGTAAGTCTGAAATTCCTTGGGGACGGCGGGACGTCTGATATTTATAGCGGCTTGGTCCTTTCATATTGTTTTGATATGCTCGTTTTTTACTTTACCAACATTTCCAAGATTGTGGTTTTGGGGAAGATGGCGTTTTCATATGTCGTCCTTTTCGTCCTTCTGGGCATCACCACCACTGCGGTTGCCGGGTGGCGAATTCGAACTCGTCGACGGCGGCATCAATCGGCGTATCACGATGAAAAGAAACGATTTGAAGTGGATGATAACTCGGAACACGTCTCGCAGACGGCGCCAATGATCGAACCTCTTCCGGACTTTGACTGGCAGAATGAGGAACCACTTCGACTCAGGCCGTTCAAACCGACATATCACATCACGATGGGTATTTGTTTCCTGTGCCATTTGTTTACTGACTCCTTTTATTAACAAAGTTTGCAGCACTCCAAACAGTCACACCCTCCTCCCTCATCCTCCTAGACAAGAACTATCTGAGGCACATCACCGCCCGCCAAAAAACTATCGCCTTACACCCTCAAGTCGTCTTGGGCTCCATCCCCTCTTCCGCACAACCTCTCCAGGAATTATACACGTACCTTTTGGGAACCTACCTGCCCTCCCGCTACCCCGGTTTATTCACTTTATCCCCTCAGCCCTTATACCCCACCACCGGACTCCTCTCCGGTGCAAAATACTTCAACAACACGATTTCCCAAAAATCATTTCCTCTCAGTCCGATCCCGAGAGCTTCGGAAGAAGAAATGCTAAGAGCCATAGGAGAAACGATAGAGGACGACATCTTTTTGCTCACAGAATCTGAGTTAGGACACGTCTGTACGGCATTTATTTGCTGTCATCCGTCCGGGTTCGATCCTTCGACGAAGCTGGGCAAGACTCTTGCGGAAATCCACGGGCCCGTTCCTTCTTACCGGGAAAAAATTGGACGGTCGATGGAGAGGTTCTTTGGGCGGTTGGAATCAGGCAAAAGGGTGGGGAGGGTTAACGTACGTACTTTTTTTTTTTTTTTACTTTTTTTTCTTCTCTTTCTTCTTTCCTACTTTTATATAAAAGTTCATTCCTTTCATTTCACGACCCTTTATGTCACGACCCATGACCGACCCACGAACCTACCTATGAAGCATAAAGTATTTTTGTGTATTAATTATTATACCAATACCACACACAGTGGGGAATCCAAACCCATTCCAACCTGTACGCGCCATCGGGCAACCACGTCCACGCGAACGAGGAGTACACAGAACTCTTGCCCCACGAGGTTGAAATTTCCGAGACGAGGTTGAGGGTGGAACTACAGAGTCTGATGCGGTTGCCCGAGACCAAGGCGCTTGTGTTTTCTTTCAAGACTTTTCTGTATCCCTTGGAGGATATTAAGAAGGAGGAGGAGGGCACGGGGGAGCAACTGGCCGAGGCTATCGAGGGGCTGAGTAAAGGGAACGCTCCCGGGATGGGGGTTTATAAGGGTGGCGTTAAGTGGGGGAGGGTTGTGACTGACTACTTAAGAAGCTGAAGGACGGAGGGTTAGGAAGATCAACGTGCAGAAGAAAGTCTGTCAAACAAATATTTTTTTATTTTTTTTCAGTTTTTATTTTGGAGTGTGTATTTATTATTCTTGTGGCAAATTCCCTTCCGAGATGCAAACAACAAAAAACATAGTTACTGAAATTACAAATCCATTTTAAAATCAGTTAGTTATTGTCAAAAATTCATTCATACCTAGTTAGATAGTCTTGATCCAAGAAATTTAAATCTCCCTCGTATGTTCTCACCATTTCCCCGTTCCCTCACAGGCCTCACATTATTATCTCATCACAACCGCCAACATTCATAGCCAGCCAGTCCATTCACCTTAAAAAAAAAACCAAAACCAAAAAAAATGAAAATGAAAAAAAGAATGAAAAAAAGGGCCTTCACTTGCCCTTACCAAGCCCCAACCACCCCCCGGCACTCTTGACTCCCTCCTGAGCGGCACCAGCACCAGCAGCCACGCCCCCAATCACACTATCCCCCACCTTGGACACCGGTCCTCCAGCGCTGGGCAGATACCCTCCGTCATTATCCTTGCCCTTCCTCTCGAGCCTGTTCACTCCCTGCTTTGAAACCAAATCACCCACGGGCCTGCCGAGACCATCTTGTCCGACCTGGCCGGCGACAAGGCTGTGCACGCCGTCTTGGAGCGCGTCGACTTGTTTGACGCCGGTAACCTTTGTCTTGTCGAGGTTTTCTGGTCACAAGTTCATTATGTTAGTTGAGGTATGTACATGTACATGAACATGACGTACGTGCTAGATTAGGCGGAAAGTAAAAAAAAAAAAAAAAAAAAGAAAAGAAAAAAAAAATTACATACGGCGAGTGGCATAGCTCGTCTTGTTGTCCCGAGTAAAGTAGTAAAGGTACATGTCCTCGAGCCAGGGGACCCATTTCTCGTATTGTTTGTTGTATTGCGCTTTGGCCCATTCCATTTTGGTAGTATTCTTGTTGTTGGCTGACATTGTGTGCAAGTTGCAAGTTGAGTGTTTTTGAATAGGAAGTAAGTAATTAGTACGGGGGGGTTATGGAACGAACGATGCAACCGTGTACAAGAAGAAGAAGAAGAAAAAAGATGCCTACCTATCTAGCCCTTCTTATTTTTTTCCAAACCCGGAATCCAGTTTTGGAATTGAACCCCAACTTGGATGGAAAAAAGGTGTGGCGGGGTCGACGTCATTCCAGGTTTCCCTGTTTTGGGATGTTGAAGGCATTCTCGACCTATCAGAGGCAACACATGCAGCCATAAAAGGGATGGGGATATAAGTGACACAAAGTGTTTTGTTTGGTTGAAATTTTAGGCTGGATGATGTCGGCGGTTACCAGTGAGCATAAGGCTCGGAGTCATGTTCAAAGGACCATTTAATTACTGCGAGCACTTTCAGTTGCAGCCATCGAGATCTATCATGATTATCATAAAAGTTCCAAATGTAAAGCCTCACTACTTCGAAGGCCGCCGATAACCAAATGTTTGTGTGCAATGTGGGTTGACGGTTTGATTATATTATCCTGCATTTTCACCCGGAGCCCACACCACCTTCATTTCTAACATGCTGGAAGAGGAAAAAAAAAAAGTAGAACACCACAAAAACAATACAATCTCGCCTTGAGGGAAAAAGGCAAAAATGAAAGCCGGAATAGCTTCATTCGCCCACGGCGAGACTCGAACTCGCAACATTCAGATTTCCGACTGTGCCGTAAAAGTCTGACGCGCTAACCATTGCGCCACGCGGGCTTTTTCTGACGAATTGTTATTCAAGATGATCATCAACTGCACACATGATGCCCCACTGCGGGACGTTGAAGGTTGGAAGCTTGGAAGGTTGGAAGTGAAATTTGTTTGGTGATCAATTACAACAAGTTGTGCAGGTATATTCATGTTAGATTATTTATCGGCACAGGTAATAATTATTTGCCTCAGTCTCTATCTAAAACCTCCCAGTGTCCTATATCCGATCCCGTGGTCCGAGTCAGCAGGTCATCATCACTGCTCGTCTCACCGTCTTCAACAACCAACCGATGCAAACACCTCCCAAGACGACTCCCATCAACGCTTTCCAGATCCCCATCCCCCACAAAACTCCAACTACACGCACTACTACTCAACTCGTCCAAGCTCTTGACCTCCCTCAACCTATCACCCCTACCATTCTTCTTCTTCTTCCTCCCCGCTTTCATCACCACCTCCCCCCTTTGAGGCAAATCCCCTAAACCAAACCCGCCCGGCACTTCCCCCTCTTCCCATCTGTCTTCCTGCTCTCTTACTTTTCTCGCTCTTTCTTCTTCTTCTTCTTCTTCTCTTTCTCTTATTACTACCTTGTAATCATCACCATCATCAACATCATCATAATCCCACCCCCAAAAAACCTCCTCCAACCCCTCCCTAACCTCGGCCTTGGCCCTCTCCCTCCTCTCCCCCTCCGCCCCCAACCTTTTTCTGTCCTCGCAGTAGTCGCACCTGTAGAGAGTCGGCAGCCTGTACTTGTCCATCGCCTTGAGATAAGACAGATACGCAGGCTTGAACCTCGCGCGCCGCTCGGTGTGGGGCTGTCCCGTCTTGGGGTCGAGGTTTATGTACCGCATCCGGGCGGCGTCCGTCCTGAGCTTGGCGAAATTGTGGGAGCGGTCCAGCCAGAGGTCCTCGTAGTGTCCGAATCTGTTTTCTGCCGTGTAGAGCTTCGAGCGGGACCAGGCCAAGGGCTTTCGGGGGTGTTTGTAGTTTGGGGCCGGTTTGGACCGAGGGATGTAGCGTGTGGTTGAGGAAGAAAGGGGGTCATCTGGGAGGGTGGTTGGTTGTGGCATTTTTGTGTTGTGGTAGTCGAGACTGGTCAATTGGAGGTGATGATGATGATGAGATCGTCAAAAAAAAAAAAAAATGGTGCAAAGATTGTTGATGTGCCTGATAAACCAGCCAGGGACTCGGGTCTTTTGCAGCGCCAATAAAAACGTTGGTTGATGTGATGCCTCATGTTCAACACCAGGCCGGTGGTCAACCTTATACATCATCACCAAGAAATGAGGACATCTCTCCCTGCAGGGGTTTTAGGAGACCTCCCTCCTCGTCTACCCCGAATGAGGCAAAGCTCTATAATCCCGTGGCGGTGCTCAACAACAATTGGGCAGAACCCCCAGAAAACATAATTAAATGCATCCAAGAGAGAATCAAGCATTTACTAAACCAAAGTTTAATTATTCTCGCACCGCCTTTGGAGGGCGCCCAACGAGGCAACGACTGCGAGGCAACGACTGCGAGCGAAGCGACCTTCTCCTTGACGAGGCTTGGCAACGGTGGTTGACAAGGAGACTGAGAATAAAAAAAGGGAGGAGAATGATAAATAGACTTGAGGTTCAAGAACTTCATGCCCCGATACCTGCGGTTATTCCCGTCGTTGCACCCCCATCACCATCTCCTCCTCCCTCACGTACCCTTCCCTCACGACCCCAATCTCTCCCCTGCCCTGCCTCCTCCTGAGTTCAGCATCATGCTGCTGTAGTGCGCACGAACAACAGAAGCAGGAGACACAGAAATCACCGAACCCATTGCCCTTGATGTCATATTGCAGTCGAATGTCCCTTCGGCTCTTCATTACTTCACTGATACATGGTCAGCATAAGAAAACAGGGGAAAAGGTGTGGTGCTAACAGAAAACACAGCCCAAAGAGTATTTGGTTCACCGCAAACTCTTTGCAGTCTGCATTGTTCTTTTCTGCCTCGACTCGGGGATCCCGAAGGCGCTGAGCCGTCTGGCCATGGACTGGTTGATAAGTCAGTAATTGTGTGCTGATGAGGTGACGAGATGACTTGCCGACACACGGACACGCGATAGCATGCCAAAATGGCCCACAAGGCGTGCACTGAATGAGGGGTGTTTCCCAGTCCTGTTCGGGAGCGGGGGCGACCTCTTCTGGGTGATGGCTGGGTTTCTCTGTGCTCATTGTGATGCCGTGCAGGATGTTGGTGGTGAATGTAACGTTGACGATAATAGTTTGCAAAGGTTCAAAGAAAGAGCCCATCTGGCGAGGAGATGCCACCATTATAAACACCGCAGCCGTGTTGGTTGCTTCACTCCAAACTTGGGAACTTGGTCAGGGATCGGCATAATCAGCATAACCATCTCGTCGCACCTGAGCTCCCGTCATCCTGCAAACCAAACTCGGCAAAAGTGCTTTCAAAATAGCACAGGCACACTGCTTACTCTGGACGGGATCGGAGATTTGTCCCATGCTTCACGACCCAAGCAACTTCACTCACACCCCATCCTCCTCTTCTCCGTGCTTCTCCTCCCCCTTCTTCCCCTCAACAACCACCTTGCTCATAATCACATAGTCCGGCCTGATAACCTTGTTCCCCCTCAACCTCCTCTCCACCGGCGAAATATCATCCCTCTCATACCCCAACTTCCTGTAAAACTTCAACCCCCTCTCGTTACTCAAGTAGCAAGTCAGCATGACTTTCCTAACAGGCGGTACCCTCCCCGCCACATTCTCCAAAAGACCCATGAGCAGCGATCCCATCCCCGTCCCCTGGAGTTCAGGCTTCAGATGGATCTCGTAGCAGTAAATGACCGGCTGCGTGCACTCGTACGTGGGCATGAGGGAAGCGAAACCTTTGACAGTTTTTGTGTCGGCGTCCTTGACGAGTATGTATCGCAGCTCGGGAGATTTCATTTCTTTCAGTTTCTGATCGGGCTGCCATCCGGATGTTGATTTTTCGTAGTCGTGCTTGCTGGTTTCCGCTATGAGGTCGAAGCACGCTTGGAGGTCTGAGGGTGAGATCTTGGCGGGTTGGATGAGTGTGAGCGTGTGTTGGTGCAGGGTTTTTGGGTGCGTCCAGGTTGTTACCCAGCTGGAATAATGTCAACATGCCGTCGGAAAAATAAATAAATAAATAACAAAAACATGGGGAAGATGTACATACTTGGACTGTAAGTAATCAGCGATGAACTGTTCATCCGTCTTCTGGTTAGCGACGTCTATGGGGTCGGTAGGTGCTCTGCGACGTTTAGGAGGCATTTTTTTTGGCACAATTGGGCCATAAAACTGGAATCATAACACGTTATTTGGCTATTCGAGAAAACAATAAAAAAAAAAATTAAACGATGTTCTGGTGTCGCGTTGATGTTGATTCCCCTTTGAGACACCTGTGGGAAGCCTTGGCGCTGCAAGTTACAGTGGGGTCCTACCCCCCAATGAACAATGACGTTCAGTTGCCATGCCGCTCCCCGAAATTTTCCCGCTCAGCACATTCACAACCACGTCGACATTGGCAAGCCATTGCGGGCGCGCAAATCAAAATTCCCGTCTTTTCAATGTTTTTATAACTTGTTGAACCCCCAAAATTCGCCATTGATGCGCCTCTTTCTCTCCCAAGCGCAGCCATTCCTGCGCACGCATTCGACCAGCAGCAGCGGTTCGCGATCAAAACTCGGCAAGGCACTTGGACTCGAACATGTATGTCTCGTCTCCTTCACCCGAGCAGTTCCAAGTTAATATTCCCAGTTTCTCCAACGAGCTCGAGTCCTCTCCTTCTACCGAACAATCATCCGAGGCACAAGGCGCATCTCGGATCCAAATACCAAGGCCGAGACTCGCCGATTCGCTCGACAAGAATTCGAGCGAAACAGAAACGTTACAGACATCGGCCATATTCGCTACCTGCTCTCGACGGGCAAGACGGAATGGGAGGGCATGGAGAGGTATATTGACGGTTTATAGCACACAAAGCCATTTGGCCCGCCTATTCTTTCTTCAACCGCCCCGCGTGTCTCCCTTGTATCTTTATTTCGCCCTCTCCTGTGACCCATCTAATACCACCTCCCCGTCTCCAATACCTCCCATTCCCTGTTCGTTGCGTGTATCGTACAGCCAGCTCCTCCCAATCCGTTCACCTTTTCTTAACCCTGGCGCTGCTTATGTCTCGGATTCGCTGAGCAGATAATGTAGATGTATCCCCGGTGCCTCTTGTTCGCTTTTCTTCTGACGACCTGTATTTTTCCCGAGTCAGCATTTTCCTCGGGCCAATTTCAATCCCCCCAGTTCCAATCATCCATTCATCCCCCCAAAGCCAGCTATCCCCCCCTCCAAACTGTCATAAACGCACCTTGCAATGCTCACACCTCTTCTTGACCGAACTGTGAACCTTCATCCCCCTCGTCTGCTGCTTCTGGAAAACCGCCGCCGCCGTCTTGGCACCCGTCTGCAAAGCCGTTGTTGGTCTTGAAAGGGTGGAGAGCGCCGAAAGCGCCCGGGTCTGGATCGTTGCTGGTTTGGAAACGGAAAGGGAGCGCATAGCTGAGGAGAGGGAAGGGGTTTTTGAGGCGGAAGCGGCGGCGATGCGCGCGCGCGCGAGGATTGAGAGGCCGAGCATCGTGGGGTTTTTGTCTGTGTTGAGCTGCCGTGGTCGTGGTCGGCAGGATTGGAGTTCAGAGATGGGATCGGATCTGGTCGTCCGTGCGCAAGAACCTTTGGAGCTCTGGTGTGGGTCACGTGTGGTGGGGTTGAAATCGGGGAGAGTGAAATAACCCTAACCCTTTGTAAGTCTTGTGATGGTGACGACGGACAACAGCTGGGGAAGGTGCGAGGAGGGCCGTTAATTCAATTAATTAACCGACATAAACCATGCTTTTCGTTGCCGTATCAATCTTTCATTCAAATCTAACAACTCAAAACTCTCCTGTGACTGGTAGCCTACCACCATCACATCACGATGCCGCTCCCACCTCTAATAACCCTAGAAGAACACTTCTTCACCTCCCCTCTCCCTCCTTCCCTCAGCCAACTATACTCCCAACAGTTATCACACATCCCCTCCCTGCTCCCCAAACTAACCGACCTCTCCGCCCGGATCCGAATCCCAGACATGGACGCGGGGCAAATAAACTTTCAAATAATCTCCCACGCCCCCGGTCTGGGGTCGTTTCCTCCCCTCTGCTCGCAAAGGGCAAACGACCAGCTATCCCAAGCTTGCAAAGCCTTCCCCAAGAGATTCGCCGGCTTCGCCGTGCTTCCCATGGCCGAGCCGGCCGAAGCTGCCGACGAACTAGAAAGGGCAGTCAAGGAGTTAGGCATGTTGGGGGCGCTGGTGGATGCGCACACGGACGAGGGTAAATTTTATGACGGGGAGGAGGAGTACGAGGTTTTCTGGAAGAGAGCGGAAGAGCTGGACGTGCCTGTTTATTTGCATCCTGCTTGGCCGTCTTCTAATAACACCTCATCTCTGTATCAAGGGAACTTCAGCGAGGGGGCAGCCAGGAGCCTAGGGGCGAGCGGGTTCGGCTGGCACTCCGAGACGGGATTGCATTTTCTGAGGCTGTACGCGTCGGGGTTGTTCGATCGGCATCCGAAGCTCAAAGTAATCCTGGGACACATGGGGGAGATGATTCCTTTCATGCTGGGGAGGATCCAAGTCCTGAGCAAGAGGTGGGGAGAGTTCGAGAGGGGGTTCAAGCAGGTCTGGGACGAGAATGTGTGGATAACTACTTCTGGGGTGTGGGGACTGGATCCAATGAGGTGTATTCTGAGCGAGGGAAACACAAAAGTGTCTAGGATTTTGTACAGTGTTGACTACCCCTTTCAGAGCAATGAGAATGGGTTGGAGTTTATGGAGGAGTTGGAGGCGAGTGGATTGGTTGATAGGCAAGGCTTGGAGAATATTGCGCACAAGAATGCGGAGACGTTGTTTGGGATCAAGTTGGTTGGCGGGGGTGGATAAGTAAGATTGAGACTGGGAATGTAATTGTGAAGCGCTGAGTTCGAGAAGAGCATAGAAAGAAAGAAAAAAGGAAAGAAAATCATGGGATGTTGAAATTTAACGTTAAACGCTAAAAACGTAGCAAAAATATAGACAAAACAATATCTCCTCCGGGAAGGCTCGAACTTCCAACCTCCTGATAATCTGTTGAATAACAGTCAGACGCGCTAGCCAATTGCGCCACAGAGGATTTGTTGTTGGCAAGCGTGGGCCAAAGTCGATTAATGAAGAACTGGAAGCCGCACTGAGCGCGTTGATGGTGGTGTGAAGGATGAATGAATGAATGGTGAGAATTGCGTGTGAGGCTGGCTGAATGAAAACAGTATGTCGTCTAGTGGGGTCTTGGAAATCCCAATCAAATAGCTTGTGTTCTCAGTGACGATATATCGTGTAAACCGGTTAGTTAGTTCTGTAGATGGGAGGGGGGGGTTGAGTGTGTGATCGCTAAAGGCTTACAACGCAAGTGGCATGTTCCAGGGAAAATGGTGCCTCATCATACCGGTACGGATATTTGGTTGGCGACAACCGGATTGGGCGATCGATATTGCATCGTTATCTTTCTCTTTTACTAAACCTTGATCACATTACTAAACTGCTGATTCTCGTCTCGTTGTGACCAATCTTAGCGCTATTTTACAACCCGCAGGCGTAATAATACGGTACTATTGTGTGTTCTGGGAGAGGGAGAGAGAAAGGAAGGCCTGCTAGTCTGGAACCATGGAAAGCCTGAGGTGGGCTGTGGGCACAGGCCACCCGCTTAATCCCTTCGTGGAGGGCTCTTATATAAGCGAGGCAAGATCACCAGACCTAATGACCAACATTCGAGGGAACGACAAAGCTGCCCAAAACCACAGACTGCTCTCCCGTCGCTAGCCACAGCCCGAGTCGCGGTTGGGGGACCCGAGCCTGCACTGTGGCCCTCGTGTCGGCAGGAGTGTGAAAATGGGAAGGCGCCGGATAGGAGCCCAGGCCGGGTCAACGGGTCAACGGGTCAACGGGACTCAGGGTCTTGCTCGTTGTGACTGGCGCCAAGAAACCATGCACACACCTTCCACCAAGACTCGATGTTCGATCACGTCACCGAGCTAAGAACTCACTACTAGAGGCAAGAACGGTCTTCCTCCCGACGATTCGGACTTGGCTCTATTCTACGCCGAAAGGATGTGAAGCTCCGGGATCGAATATAAACAAATCCCGCGGTCGGATTATTTATAGAGCAAAGATAACTCTTATCTAAATGTCGACATTGTTCGGTGAACTGGCGCTGAAGTAAAGCTTCCATCCCGTTCTTGTCACAACAGATTGCCATACCTAGCTAAAGAAAGAATAAGGTGGATTGAGGCTCGGGCGGCTCGGACCTGAAGTTTCCTTGCGACAATAGACTGCCCATTACTCCTTCCAATCTATTAAAAAGAAAACAGAGAGACTCGGACAGCTCAGCGTAAATCAACTCCACTTCCTGGTGAGTTGCTTCCTGTATTCCCTTTCCCAAACGCAAAGGGCACCATGGAAACATCCGCAACATCTGATCGGAATTCGCGCTCAAATTGTAGGCAGGTGCCTGCGCTCAACCAACACAGGTATATAATCTTGGCTCCCCGCCCGATTTCCATCTTCCTCTTCTTTTATTTTCCTCATACGTTTCTTTGGGAGCGGTGTCTTGTGGCGACCGATGAGGACATTTCCGAGGTCGCCGCCTATGGATCGGTGTTCGAAAACACGTCTCCTGGGTTGCTTTGTCGGGCTGGTCTCGGCACTCTGGGCAGGACAACCCTCTATCTTCTTTCGACCTTTATTTTTTGAGATAATACGGCTTTGCCGGAATCTTTTTTTTTTTTTTCCATTGAGCTCACGGGTATTCTCGTGTCTCGAGGAAGAAATCTGATCCAAGTTCTATTTTTCCAGATGATCAAACCAGCTCAACACCACGCTTCGAGCACAGGATAGACAGAAGATCCGCTGACCCGACCAATCATCACGTCACAAGTATCGGGCTACCCATAACTGACCTATGCTTAGCTACATCGTATATATCGAATAGATTAGAGGGACTATAATAATAAAATATGGTCGTGAGACCCAGACATAACACAAATTGTGACAGATCTTTTTTGTACTGATGTCCCGAAATCTTATTGGACAGCAACTTCTCTAAAACCAAAAGAATCACGAAAAGCTTCGATTTTATATTAGAGTAGACCAGTCACAACTTCGCAACAAGATCTGGTCAAGGCTATTCTCATAATACTATTAAAAGACAATATCTCGGCGAATATACCTAATTATAATGCCGACCGTAACTACTTACTTCGTTTACTATCTAAAACTATTAAGCATAATAGTCAGGGTTAGGGTTCGAGCATACTCGATCACCGAGCAAGCTCGTACACAGACCCTGAGGAGCACAGGACAATATAGCCCTATACTCCCATGCTCGAGCATAATAACTAAACACGCTCGAGCACAGGCCAAGCGGTAGATAACCCATACTTAAGCATGCTTAAATAAGTATACTCGAGCACAGGCCACTTTCTCGCTTAACCTAGCTTTCCATAAGCAGCACTACTACTTATAGAATATATAAGGCGCGAGTAAAACTTTTCTAAAATTCCTACTCTTTAGTTTAGTTAGTTTATGTTAACATGTAGATATATAAGGTGCAAGGTAGGTACTGGGTAGGGACCCAGTGCCTGGCAGGTCTTCAACCTGCTCACCGGCTTGCCATGGCAAGCCTGTTTCCCAACCAAGCTAGACCTTGGTGTTTTACCACTATAGGCTTAGTCCAACCTAAGACCCACTGAAGGTTGGACCTGTGGGGAAGAATACTACCTGTGGAAGGTCTCCGAAGACCGTGGAATCTAACCATACCTTCCATAGTATAGTAGTCCCACAGGGCACTCCACTGGAGTACAGGGGCCCATGCCACTGTAGAATCCTCTGGAAGACCTGAAGACTTGTATAAGTAGACCTGTATTCTCCCCTCACTCCTGTATCTAGTTCTTTCTCTAAGCAAGCAAGCAAGCAATAGTATAAGCAACCAAGCCTCTGTACTTAACTACTACAACCTCTGTTCCCAGGGCACAAGTGCCCTGAAGACCTTTGTTTCTAGTGTGTTAACCACTGTATTACAGTGGGCTTGCTTCCTTCAGCACTGCTGTCGTATCCCACCATTCCGTACCGTTGTACCACAACCGCTTCCGCTACGCACCTCCACAGGGCACAGCTACCTGTGGCACTTCCCTACAACCGAGCCCTGTAGGGATCCTGTAGCTCAACAGGTATAATATCCTTTATAATACCGTACTAAATAGCGTAATTAGCAGTGCCTTAGAGGTAATTAAAAAGCTTTTTAGCTACTTTTAAGTAGGCTATAATAGGCTATTATAATTAACAAAAGAGCTATTAGATAGCAAACACTATATCCGGCCTAGTTTAAATTATAGTATAAATATTATTATTGATTCTTACTCCGCTATGCCCTAGGTAGGGCTCGTCGGTCCCTCTACTGCTATATACACAAGGAAAACCGTACCGTAACGGCCGGATGAAAAACCCTGTATCTAAACTATAGAATCCTTCCATTAGCCAGTGGCCTGAATCCCTGTCATACGGTGTAAAGGAAGCCTTCTAGGCCGTGGCCGCCCTATACAGGGTCTGGGTCTTCCACTGAATCTAGCTCTAGCTTCCTGGCCAGGCTGTATTCCAGTAGAAGGCCCATATCCATAAGCCACTCCAGAACCTTCCCTGCAAGCCTCCTGGCCCCGGGGGTCTTCCCCTGTAGGGCCTCCTGTAAGTCCCTGCGGGAGTAAAGCCTTGTTGCCGTCCAGGTCTTTGGCTTCGGGGGGTCTGGGCACCACACAACCAGGTGCTCCACCGTTTCCCGGCCACTGCCGCAAGCGCAGTAGGGGGTGGTAATTCCAGGCACCCGTGCCCTGAAAAGGAAGTCCTTGAGGCCTATAGCCTCCGTACGGGCCTGTGTTAATAGGGAGCTCTGGGCCTTAGTTAGGTCTTCGTGCCTCCCGAGGGCCCGGTCCGTAAGGTCCGGGTCCACGTCGGCTAGTCTGGGAGCCCTCCGTTGTCTTGCTTCCATTAGTGCCTCCCAGCGCTTCTTCCAGGCCACTGCCAGAGCCTCCACTGTACCTTCCTCGCCCCCGTGGGCCTTCCAACCTTCCACTGTATTCGCCGCCCTTTCCACTGCCGTAGGTGCCATAGGCCCTGGGAGTGGCCTCTTGCCCTGGGCCTTCGCCCTATGCCGTTGTGCCTGGAGGACCAGCCTATTACAGGCCTCCTGAACGATATTGCCCGGGGCCTTCAGGGGCCCCCCGGCTACGCTTACCGGCTTCTGGATCCTATTTTCGAAGTCTGCTAGCCTTTTATTAAGGTATAGGTCCAGTGGTGGCACCCACGTCTCTGCCTCTAAGTGCCTTATAGGTGTGGCCTTATAGGCCCCGGCTACTATGCGTAGGCTACGGTTCTGGGCCTTGGCTAGTGAATTGGGGATTGAATGCCATTCTAGGATTCTGGGATTCTACGGTTTAAGGTTAGTGCTATGGCTAAGTGGTTGGCTGTATGGCTGGATGTT
>MU858974.1:0-15532 GCA_033297175.1 Cladorrhinum sp. PSN332
GAAGTGTATTAGCTCGCTTTTTGCTGCGTTGAATGCCATGCCCCGGGTGTCTGCCCACTGTAGGCACGTCTTCCAGGCTTCTTCTAGTTGCCTGGTATTGCTTTCAGCGCTTTTACTGAAGGCTAGTAGGTTGGTGTCGTCTGCGAATCCCACTATTCCGAGGTCCGGGTGGTTATAAAGCCATAATTAATAAAGTCCTTGGATTTATTAAACCTTCTATTATTAACCTCGATAAAAAGGGTAAAAGAGACTTTACTTTTAGAAATATTACTTATATTAATATATCCGGTATATAATATATAAATGCCTTAATTAAAACGGTTATACTTTCCGATAAGCGCAATAGTAAGTATACTATCTTCTAATTTTTACGGTAAAAAAGGCTAAAGATATTATATCCTTTATTATTTAATACCGTTAATTGAAAAATAAATTAATACTTAATGATAATTACTTTTATAATAACGAAGCTAAACGGATATATATAAAGAATCGCTTAGGTAATTACGCTATAGATAATCTATTACCTTACCTTTAAGACTTTTACCCCGATTATATTTAGATTTTTTAAAACCTTTTTAATTATTTATATTATAAATATAATAACCTTAATTATATTAAATATATAGATAATAAATATTATAACTTAAAGCTTAAGTTAAATAACGATTATATTTACTTTTAGAATAACTTTATCCGCTTAACGGGCAAATATATATTATAACTTATATTAAGTTATAGATATAAACTATAAGATAATACGCTTATTAAATATTAATAAAGGGATTAAAGGTTATAATAAGCGTCTTAGATAATATATTATTATTAATAATAGAGGCTTAGAACCGTAGCTTATATATAATGGCTAAATTATATAAAGCTATACTAATATAATATTTAGAAGCGGAGATATAGGTAGTATTATTAAATTTATACCTTAATAAAAGACTGGTAGACTTTAAGCAGAAGATCTAATAACTAATAAATATAGCTAATAGGCTTAAAAAGGCCTTAAGTAGCATTATTTAAAAGGTTTATAATAGGCTAATCTTACGGGCGTAATAATATAGGGCCTAGACCCGGGCCTAGGGCAGGAAAATACCCGTAAGGCCTATAGGGCCTATAGTAATAGAAAGGATAGCGAATATAATAAAGGATTAAAAGGCCCTTAAGGGTAAGGAAAGTATAACGAAAGTATTAGCGAAGGCCTAGATAAAGCGCTAAAAGGAAAGAATAAAAGCAAAATAATAACGGGCTTTTAGGCTAGCTAATATAAACTTAAACCTTATAGATTAAGTATTATAAAGGCATATAGACTTAACTAAGGCCTAAAGCTCCTTATTAATATATGCCTATATAAAAGCTATAAGCTTAAAAGACTTCCTTTTTAAGGCATAGGTACTAGGAATTACTACCCCTTATTATACTTATAATAGTAACCGGGAAATGGTAAAGTACCTAGTTATATAATGCTTAAACCCCCTAAAGCTAAAGACTTAGGTAATAATAATGCTTTATATCTATAAAGACTTATAAATAGCCTTATAAAGGTAGACCCCTAAGGCTAAGAGGCTTATAGGGAAGGTTCTAGCATAGCTAATAAATATAAGTCTTTTATTAGAATATAGCCTAGCTAAGAAGCTAGAGCTAGATTTAAAAGAAGATTTAAGCCCTATATAAGGTAGCTATAGCTTAGAAGGCTCCCTTTATACTATATAATATAAATATAAGCTATAGCTTTAGCTATAGCTAATGGAATAATTCTAAAGTATAGATATAAAGTTTTTTAGCTGGCCTTTACGGTATAGTTTTCCTTATATATATAGTAATAAAGGGACTGACAAGCCCTATTAGGGCATAGCGGAATAAGAATTAATAATAATCTCTAAATAAATTTTTTTTTTTTCTAAGCTTCGGGTCAAAGCCTTTTTCGGAAGGGGGGGGTAATATCATAGCGCTATTAAGACTTAACCATATGACTAGACTAATAGAAGGATTTAAACGATAAAAGAAGCGGGGCATTCTTAGCTACGGGTGGACTAAGCTCCCGACTTATAAAAAGGTCCTCGCAAAGGCAGACTTCTCTTACTTTTTCCTTTCTTCTTTAGCTTTAAATTCACAAATATATAGTAAAATAAGCTTATAGCCTTATCTCTTGCGTTCTATTATTGCGCCGTAATAATAAGGTCTTTTAATATTATTATTATAAATATTTAAAGAAATTTCTTTAAGGTCTTTACTATTATATTATTACTTTATAATCTTAAAAACTTATAAATATAGTCTCTAAACGGTATAAAATAGTTAGAAAAATTTTATTATATTTAAGATATTAAATAAAGATTTATTCATAAAATAAATATAATATATTTTATATAACCTGATTTTTTTATTATATTAAAGATATACCGTTTTTTAGGCTTTAATTATATAAAGATTTACCGTATAGATAGGAACTAGGTTAAAGAATGAGATCTTTGGTTAATATATTGACTTAGGACTGACGGTATAGATAGAAATCATATTAAAATTTGAGCCGGGCAGATATTTTGCCAAGCTCTTATTATTTTATTTATCACTGGCAGCTAGTACTTACTTAAGAAAATATATTAGCAAATTTTCTATAGAGAGATCTTACGCTTGTTATATTATTGTTAGGATACACTTAGAGAAGAAAAAAGTTTAGAGTTTAGTTTAAAAAGCTAAAAAAAGAATTTACTAGCGACCTATATTACCCCCTTGATCCCCTGAAAATCTATTCCTTAAGCCTGCTAGCCAGGAATACCTTAGTACAAAAACTACATAGTTTTGCAAAAAAAAAAAAAAAAAAAAAAAAAAAAAACTTAATTGTCCGTTCCGTTACCAGTATCGCTACTGAAATCACCCTCACCCGCCTTCTTCTGGCGCTTTCCATCGGGAAGGTAAGGTTCGTCAGTTTACTCTATCCCGCGCTTAGCAGACTGATTAACGTCACCAATATCGCCAGTCTGCTTAGCTAGGGTAACAGGTACTTCGGGCTCAGACAGAGGCGTAGAAGTACCTAGGGAACTATCCGCAATACCTTTGCCTTTTTCCGCCGAAGAGTTCACCGCAGAACCCTACGACTTTTTACCCTTCGTCTTCTTCTTCAGGGTTAAAGTCTCAGGAAGTTCAATGCCAAGTACCTCATACTTCGCCTTTGCTCCCCGATTAAAGTCCCTCGTATCGCAGTCTGCCTCGCCGAAGATACGTTAGAAGGAGCGACCGAGATAATCCCTTATATTAGTATCAATATCTTCGACTAATTCTTCCACCATCTCCTAAGTCAACGTATCCGGCTTCTCTTACAAGGGCTTATAGAAATCGAGCCCATCGATTTTATAGCACTCGTAGAACAGCTGCATATATAATATCCCCAGGTAGTTTATTACCTTCATCAACTTCTTCCACATCTCTTCCTCGTTATCGATCGGAAAGGTCTATATAAGTGAAACGAGGTCGGAATAAAACTCCCCGATAATGCGGGTTCTATTGTTCGTAAAGTCCCGGTAAGACTAAGGGGGTTCGGCGACCTAAGTATAGCGATTGAAGGGATACGTAAACTGTAGCCGCGTAATCTTATAAGCGAAGATAGTCTAGAGTTCATTAACTAGCGCAAGATCTAGATCTTCGAACTTAAAGTATAAAGCGATTTCCCGTACGTACTATCATTATATATTAGCTTTTCATTTCTCTTATTCTTTACTAATAAATAGTAGGTTAAAAGACCGATACTTTCTCTAGAGAGAACTTTCCTAAAACTCCACTATAGAGAAAGTATCGGCCTAGGAATGAATAGGGACCGAGGATATACCTTCTTTAATATCCTGTCCTTTAGCTAAGGGGAGATGCTAGTAGGGATCGTGATTAGGTACTACGTAATAGGCTTAGTCTGACCGATGCGGGGAAGGCGGCCTATGAACTAGTGTATGACAGCGGCGTTTTAGATAAGGCTAATGCTAATCCTAGTGCAGCAGTTATAGTGGACGTTGAGACCGGCATTAGATACCGTAGAGTTAAGGATTAAGACGTTATGGTCGGAATCCGAGGAATTCTACTTGGAAATGATAGCCTCGCGCTTAGGGGCCTTTATCTACGCGCGTAGCGAGTTTGCTTTAAAGCCATACTTCCGGAGAATAAATATGGCGCGCTTAATACGGGTTAGTGTCTAGCTAGGGTAAGCGGGAGGTCGATACTTACGCTATGATTTACGGGGAGTTCATAATAATTAAGATACGCTCTTTCTTAGTACGGAGTTATCGGTACTTCCATACGATATATGCGAATAGTGGCGAAGTCGAGAGGGCGTAGAGGATAGTACCGGGCCAGTCTATATTCGGGAGGCGGCTAGGATTATATTTAAGGGTTATTTAGACTTAAGCTAACCTACCGTCCGTAAAACCCTTGATAATCTCGGAAATAACGTCTACTCCTAAGCGCGTCTCCTCGTCGCATATGGTCTGTGCTTTGACGGCCTGTCTGCTGTAGAGGGTATCGATGTTCTTGCCGGACCCTGCGAGGAATTGCTAGATCTTAGGCTATTTAAAGATATCGCTATTATCTGTAACGTCTTACGCCATCAGTATATCGTAGGATTGGATATCTTAAGCGATAAATGCTATTGCGCGTAGGTACGCTATGCTAAGAGCCGCGTTAAGTTCCTTATTTATCGGATCCCCGATTACAGATTTATCGAATGTATTGACGTTAGGGACGCTGCCGATAGCGATATTTTTGAGGAGATCGTCCGTAACATTAGCGCACTTCTCCTAGTATAGCCGATACGAGAGCTCGACATTATAGACGATGGTAGGAAGGATAGACTGCGAGGGGAATATATTTTGACCGTTCGGGAGGGTAAGGATGGTTATTATGCCCCTGGCTATAGCCTATATCCTATTCTGTTATATGACTATCCGAGTTTCGTCGTCGATGCTATTCTCCGACTCCTTGATTCCCGCCTATAACTTAGGATAAAGGTATTACCACTTCTATCCCTACTCCTAGGCGATTTCTTAAAGTTTGGCTACGTCGGCGTTCTCCTCCGTAGAATATCTTAGTACGTTGCAGTAGTCCCCCTTTCCATAGGTAACTTTAAAGTCCTCTTCGAAGCATCGGTTAGCTACGAGACCATCTGCCTATAGATCCTTTATATCGCTAGTAAGCTAGAGAAGAAAGGTATATGCCAGCCAATCGGTGATTCTGTTCTAAGCCGGGGTCGCGGTTGCAAAGCCGATGTTACTCTTAGGGATAAGGTTGAATATTCTCTAGTGCATTCCTCTAGTATTCCTAATGCTAGCTACCTCGTCGATAATTACTAACCGCCATTTGAACCCCGATATAGTCGTTATCTCAAGGCGGAATAATCTTATGTCTACGACTTTAGACTTGCCTCCCTTGTCTCGGTTCGTATAGTCGGATAATATGTATTCGTATCTATAACGATATTAGTATATAAAAAATCTATACTTTCTCTATAGAGACTTTTTTAAAAAGTTCTTTATAGAGAATGTGCTAGGAATCAATTTACTTAGTACGATCATAGGCTGCCATCTTCCTTTTGAAATAACCCCCCGCGCTAGCCTCTAAGTCATAATCCTCGTCATCCTCGTTATCCTTATTAAATGACGAGTCCGAATCCGAGAGTGCCTTATTCCTGACGTTAAGACCTCCCCGCTTCAGCGTCCTGACCCCGTTTAGAATAGATAGATGCTCTATATGTGCGATATCTACGCGCTCCCTCTTTGTCTTAAGCCAGCGTTTGGCGATTGTGTGATTCGAGGTAAAAATAACGTTAAGGGCCGTAGTAGGATCATTCCGCTTCTTGTGCTACTTTAGTATCTTATCGTCGAGTTCCTCGCAGGTATTGATAGTTACCGCTCTTCGTTGCGATTTACGATCGCCGATATTATCCTTGGTACTATAAAAAGACTAGCAATTAAGGATATATTTGAAGTTATCCAATGCTTAGTTAACGGTTTATAGCTTAAGATTCGAAGGTATGCTTATTAGAGTAGGATAAGCGATAATCTCCTTCCCCTCCTTATGGTCTTTAACGAGCTTCTTATATGCTAGTACGATTGATAGGAGGTAGATAAAGGTCTTTCCGATACCGACCTCGCTCTAGAGCATTTACCCATTAATGGGAGTTTCCTTTAGCCGGTATAGAATATAGGTATCTATTTTATATTAGCATTATACCAAATATATTAGAGTGAAAACTCGTAATTTCTCTATAGAGACCTATCTGGAAAGGTCTCTGTAGAGAAGTTACGGGACTGGAAGTCACTTACCGATAAGCTGGTGCGGCTTGAAATTGAACCCGTTCTGCCCTTCCGTCGCTTAATTACCCTACGGGTACTTTAAGGCTAGCTCCTTATCGCCTAGCGATTCCTTCTCACCGGATATAGCGCCCTCTTTTTTAGCGTTATACGACCTTAGCAACTTGGTATATAAGACTAAGATCTCGGTATCGGTCGCGATATTCTTTATTGGATAACCTTAATAAGCCAGTTGCTTAACTGCAAAGCTTTAGACTATTGAAGACTTCATACGGTTAAGGGTTATCTCCTAAGTCTCCCCGTTAATATCCCGCATTTCGCCCGCTAGTTCCTCCGCCATTTTCTCAGAAGCCGGAATATAATCGTTGATAGCCGAACTCCCCTTTAGAAACTTTGGAAACCGAGTTACAATCGTTTCCTTAATCGGACGTTCGATCGGTAGCTCTAATAACTTCTATTTCTAGTAGATATAGATTAGAATCTCCTCTAACGTAAAATCGTCGATGGATAGGATGTCTTGCTTTGCGGTTTTAATAACCTTCCCCTTATTGCTTCCCGTCCCCGTAAGCTTTAAGACGTTCTGATTTAATAGAAGCATCGCTATCTTCGTACGGCCATAAAGGCGGCGCCAAAACTCATTGCTATCCTTCTTTAGGTCGGCTATATCTTGTAGTGAACCTAGCTTAATGCCTTAAGCGTAGGTAGTAGCGGCGATACTTATTACCCTACGAGCGTTGACATTTTCGGGGATTATATCTCGATCGTTAGCGCTTAAAATGCCTACGGTCGAGCGCTTGCTAAAGATAGCCACCGAACCGGCCGGGTTATTGACGGGGCCAGTCTTTCTAAGGACGTTTGCGTTCATACGGCGTCGAATGAAGCAGCTTATATGGAAGAATGCTCTAAACCAATCGTTAATGTGGTAGCTACTATAATAGTTATCCCTATATTATTGAGTGAACCGCCGAGTTTCCGAGTCAGGATCTACCGTCACGTTCCTCAAATATGCGTAAAGGGTTGCGATGTAGGTAGGGATCCAGAGGCTATGGTACGGGAAGTCCGATTCCGTCTCCCACTCCTTTAAATTGCTAGCGTAGATATTAAGGAGGGGTACTTCACCCTCGTACTTCTCCAAGGCCCTGAAGAGGGGCTTGAACAATGCGTCTGCAAATATGGTTTTAATACCCTTTAAGATATCGAGTCCTAAGATGCCACTAGTACTATCCGGGTTCATCCACCTTAACTATGCGAGTGGGCCGAAGATGTCAGAGACTAGGAACCATTAGTATTAGCCTAGGAATGAAAGGGGCAAAAGTTAATACTTTCTCTATAGAGAACTTTTAAAAAGTTCTTTGTAGAGAAAGAACCAGGTTAGAGACGGAAAAACTTACCCTTATGGTCGGTGTGTAGGGCATACGCCAAAGTTAACCCGTACCGAAGAACGGCTGCTTGCTCGTTCATATTGTGCCCGGTGTCTATCTGGGAGCTGATCTTATATTTGAGAGTATAGCCAGAAAGGTCCTAGAATAATGTTAATTACCTGAACTAAAAAGGTTACAAAGGCTTATACTTTCTCTAGAGAGGACTTTTTCAAAAGCTGTCTATAGAGAAAGTACCAGGAATTCAAACTTACCGAAGTCGTCGCACCCGGCAATTATTTATCGTTCTCGATATACTCCGGCTTATAGACCTCGTACTTTGGTATCGAAGCTTTGCCCCACCAATCCAAGCTCTTCTTTATAGTGCCAAAATCATGCATATACATAGTCGAGAGGTAGCCGTAATTGTTCGGGATCTTCAGCGCAACTGCTTCGGGTGCAGTTTTACTAATCGAATCTTTCCGCCCCTTGAAAGCCTCTTTAATGTCCGCCAAAGTTGGTTATACCAAGTGTTGCGCTCTGGTTATATCGTTGCCGTCGAAGAAAGGGATCGCCTTAGCGGCAGTGATCGAGGTATCGTCGGTAAGCCAAGCTTTCATCGATTGCGCCAAGTAAGTCTCCGGGGTTTCGGATTTCGCAGCCGGTCCACTCTTGCGGACATCGGCTTTCGTCTAAGGGGTTCTCTTAGTAGGCGGCATTTTTATGACCAAAGCTTTATACTTTCTCTATAGAGAGCTTTATATTCGAGTCCGAGGGATTAGGCGACTGGAGGCTCAAGTCGAAAGCGGAAAAGGTTATAAGAGGAAAGAAGTTAAAAGTAGAACCCTCCCCCCTAAGAATTTATATCCGGAGAGGGTAGTCCGTGTATACCTGCGAAACGTACAGACCATATACAAAAAAAGTTATCTATAGAGAAATTACGAGATTATAAGTAATATATTGTGAATTAGAGCCTATTATCTAATATATTCTTTCTCATATAGCAAAAATAGAATAAATAAGTAGGCAGGCAGACAAGTATCTGATAAGTAATAAGGGACTGGATAAAATGTAGGGCAGTAGTAAATAAGTAAGAAAGAAGTAAATAAGTAATAAGTAAATAGTATAGTTTCTGATATTTGTTCTATAGAAAACTTTTTAAAAAGTTCTCTGTAAAGAAGATATAAGGTAATAAAAAGATAAGTTAAAGTATTAGGATTAAGGTTAGGATTAGAAAACTTTTTAAAAAGTTCTCTATAGAGAAAGGATAAGGTAATAAAAATATAAGTTAAGGTATTAGGATTAAGGTTAGGACTACCTATAATATAAACTATGATTATATTTATATTCATATTTTTATTTAATATAGAATATATATATTAAAACTAGCAAGTAAAGGGACAGTCTCTATTTCTTTTAATAATGAAGGTATCTACATTAACTATATATAATGGCAAGATAGACCCCGCGGCCTCCCTCCGTACTATGCGAGGGTCGGCTTATAGGAAGCCTAAGCCTTAGCCTATTCGGCATTTACGATACGGTCTAGACCGAAGGGCATAGGCGCGGGGTTCCGCGTAATTAAGGACTAGTCGGCGATTTATTTTACCTTATCGATTAGGGCCTGCCAACTGGATCCCCGAGGCACGGTAATGACGGGCGCGAGGGGCTCGAAGCAGAATAATATCCTATAGCTACCTTCCTTACTAATCTGCTATATAGTACCGTTGCCGTCGAGATAAGGCAACGCGCTATGCTACTCGAAGAACCGGTACGCTATAATCTCTTGGAAGCGGGCCGAGGTTGCGTAGGGATTCTTGGCGCGGTTTAGGAATTCGCAGACTACGCGGAACCAGACCCGGAACGATAAATCTTTTATATGCTCTCGCTGCTACCTAACCTTACGCTCTCCCTAGGTCCACTCAAATAGCTAATTTACTGTTTTAAATTTCCCTCTATTGCCCTGTACCACGCTGACGGTACGTCTGACAAGCTTCCCGAGTTTCTTAAGCTCGCGAAAGGCGAAGAGCCGGCCGCTAACTTAAGGATCACTAATAGCCGACGGCTTGCTCTCGGTAGCCTTCTTTATCGACTATATCATCTTCGATAGAGCCTACTGACGGTATTGCTATAGTATAAGATAGCAATACTTTTCCATTACGAATTCGTAGGTCGTAGCCTCCGTCCGGCCGTCGAATATCTCGAAAAGCTGGTTAAGGAAGGTCCGGGCCTCCTAGTACGTCGTGCTAGATAAGAACCTCGAGATGCGACGAAAGCCGGGGAAGGTCAGCCTATTAAGGTACTCGGACGTAAGCTTTAGTTCTATCCAATCGACGGCGTTAAGGGGGAAAAACCCAAAGCCTAGCGTATCCATTATCCCTCGTATACCGAAGCCGGGTTTCCCCTTTCCGCCGGTAAGGTAGTGCCGACTATTCAGTGTCTAGGCCTAGGCCGGGGAAAGGTAAGAGACGAAGTGGCGCAAAGCGAGGGCGAGTAGGGCGTGAAGCTCGGCTATCGCGGCCGGCATCCTCTCCCGGCGGCCGTATAAGGCCCGGATAGTATCCATCGCTACGAAGTACTTATAGACGTTATTGCGTATAAAGCGCTTAAAGTGATCGGTCCTATGCGGGAAGAAAGTAGGGGAGGGGAAGGTAATCCTATTTATATCGACGGAGGTAGGCGGCAGGAGTATAAGGGTAGTAGTTTGGCCCGTTATCCGCATAGCCGTCGGGGGGCTGAAGTCCTTTAGGAAATTAGCCTAAGACTCTTCCTCGGCCCGGATTAGGTAAGCGAAGGCGAGGGTAATTCGAAGCTCCGTCCGCTAGCCGTAGTCCTTGATGCCTTAAGAGTCTATGGCTAGCCTGATGCGCTTCCGCGAGCGGACGTCAGCGTCCTAGGCCTCCTTTCGGTCGCTCTTTATCTTCTAGACGCTATTAAAGCATTGCTAGTTAGCTACGCTATAGCCAAGGTTAGCAATGCCGGGGTTAGAAAAGGGGTAGGTTCCTTTGGCGTTTAGGAGCTCTTTGAATAGGGAGTATATCTGTACGTATATTAGCCTATACTTAACGTACGGGTAATTATGTTTGAGCTCGCTGGTCAGCGCTATTGTATTTCGGAGGAGGGCTATGGGGTATTCGAGGATATTGGCCCGCGATATGCGGCATAGCCGAAGGCTTTCGTCGCTATTATCGCTATTGCTATTGCCGCTGCCGTTATTACTATTATCGTTATGGCCCCCGCCGCCCTTGCCGGCGTCCTCCTTATCTACGCTTATCGGCTCCCCTCCGAGGAGGAAACCTATCGTATTATATACGTAGCAGCGCTTAGTGAGTAGGATGGTACCCTAGGGAAAGGCCGCGTCGGGAAGCGGCATGACTTCGGATGCGATATCGATGTATTGCCTATTATCGTTGCTAACCGCGTATAGCTCGGGAATAATCTTCGATAGCTCGGCTTAAAAGTCTTTAATGTAAGTCGAGAGTACTTTCTGCTGCTAGGTCTCGAGCTTTAGCCCCTTGTTATCGTAAAGGAAAAATAGATTAGCGAAACGCCGGGTATTAAAATTTCCGGGAGTAGGGTCCCCCTTTCTTTTTGCCCGCTCGAGTACCTCCCTTATGGTATTCTAGACCGCTGAATCCTTGCTAGGGTTAAAAGTAATGTTCATGGGACGTCCTTATGCGCCGCTGTCCTTATTAGACTTTTCTAGGCCTGTTCTGGCGATGTTCTGAGCATCGATAAAGGTCCGGGGAATATGCTGCCCTATTGCTAATAAGAGCCGCAGGAGGCCGGGGTAAAGTACCTTATCGTATAGCGTAGCGTAGACCGCGGCGGGCAGATTCACTTTGTATTTAGGCTCGTATATATTAGGGAAGAAGACGTAGATAGCGTAGGAGCGGTTACCGGCCGTGCCGAAAACTATGTAGGGGATCTTATAGACGGGAACCGTCCGCCGCTCACCGTTTATGGGAAGCTCGTAGCCGAGGTAAATGGATTTGTGCAGTAGTCGGCTCGGTATAGGGATAACGGGTAGGCAGATAGATTCCCGGAACGAATTAAAATCGGAAAAGAAAGCGATGGCGCTATCGATGTCCTTTAGGGAATACTATAGCCGGATAGTAGAGAGCGGCGGGTCCTTATGTAGGCATATCTCCTCCCGCTCGCTAGCCGGGCCGGCAAATAGCCTTTAGAGGCGGCCGGAGCTGGGGAACGCCGTCCGCTCTTTGCCTAGCTAGCTACCGGGAATGTCGGGAGAGGTACGGTAGATGCCCAGTTCCGGGCTGCTCTCGGCCTCGCTGCGGCCGAGCTTCCTGTCCGTAAGGTCGTACGTATAGCGCAATCCGCGGTAGTGCGTATAGGATATATTATACTTCCGCTTAGCGCGGGTGTACGCTTTCTCGGGGTACGGGACGAGGCCGATATAGAGGGCGTAGATAATACGGCGCGCGAGCTAGCGTTCGGGCTCCTTTACGTTACGAATCTATTTCCGAATATAGTATACGGGCGGAACCCCCGGCGGACCCTATAAAAGCTCGGCATCGTCTTCGGATAGGAAAAACGTATCATCGTCATTCGTATCGGTTTTGGGAGCAATTTTGGGACCCTCGGTACCTCCTTCTTTGGACTTAGTAGCTTCCTAACGCCGCCGCGTCCCTGGCGGGCGGGAATAGGTATTCCCCTCGTCGTAATCCGGATCGAAATCGTTAGAATTTATCGATAGGATTTATAATAGCCTAATATAGTATAAAGCAGCTCGCCCGTTAGCGTAGGTTCGAATCGTTTAGACTAGCTAATTAAAGTATACCTCTCTTAGGGCAAATGTGCCCCGTACGGTAGCCTAGATATCTTTATTCTTTTATTAGATAGCCTATCTCTATTATAACCGGGCCGTTTAGAGGAAATGCGGGAGATTGCAATAGACGATATATCGTCGCAAAGGCTGGAGAAATTAAGCGTAGCTAGGCAGGGAGGCATAGCGAGAATAATAATATATTCCGCGAGGCAAGCTAGAAGTTCGTGATAATATATTAAAGACAAACTATAAACCGAAAGAGCTACGGCCTAAATAAAAGAAGTAGGAGATTATAGCAGAGTATTAAGACGAGCTATAAACCGAAGCGGTCAAGATATAAAATCTTTTATATATATATTTATATAAACCGACGGCATATCTTTTTTACAATAAAGTATAAAGCAGCTATATTTATATAAATATATATTTTATCTTAAAGTATCTGGATAAAAATTGCTTTCTTTTCCATTTTAGAGTTATAATATGTATATAATAACGAGATCCGGGCAATAGCAAAGGAAAGAGTTAAATAGATATATCTGCTCCGTAGAAGCGTGGTTCGTAATAGGTTCTACCTCCTGTAATGCTTGCTTATAGCGCTAGCGTAGTATTTCATAATGCTTAAACCTTTGTACGGATATAGCTAGTAGAGATAAAGGCTACTAGTAGCGGCATATTTAATTACGTTATTTAAAATCCCCCCTTACTATAATGCTTTCTTATAGCGCTAGCGCAATATCTTATAATGCTCAAACCCTTAAACGGACGTAGGTAGTAGAGATAAAGGCTACTAGTCGCGGCATATTTGATTATACTATTTAAAACCCTCCCTTACTCTTATCTCCCTCCGGAACGCCTTACGCTTCGCCGTCCCCTTCCGCGCCCTCTCCCTCCTTACCGCTTATTTCGCTATTATAGGAGATCTCGCGGATATTACCTGCCGTATCCTAATAGGTAGAAATTAAGCTCCAGATATCGGCGGCCTAAAACTCATCCAAATTCCCTTCTTGTAGTAACTGAAGGCTAGCCGTAGAGGGCAGGGCGCGGCCTTAGAGTATAGGCTTTACTACCTTCTCGAGGGCGAAGGTATAGAGATCCTTAATGCCTGGGATTTGGACCAGTATCTCTTTAATTACCTTATAGAAGATAAGCTCTCCCCGGTTTTCCTGCCGCTAATCCTTAGCCCTAATCTGCAAAGGGGTAAAGAATCGGAGAAGATTCGTACGCGGCAGGAATGCCAGAATCCCCTCGCTAAAGTACCGAGCTAAGATTACGATAGGCTTATACCGAGAGACGGTAAGCGTAAAGGTTTTACTAGGAATGCCTAGCCGGTACGTGATGAACGAGGTTAGCTGGGACTATTGGGTAATACCCGATTTATACCGTAGCTCGTGCTCGTCTAAGAACTGTTAGAATTCGGAAGAGGAACGGAGCCGCTCGAGTTCTTCGGAATAGGGACTGGACTTTAGGCTAATGGACTCTTATACGCAGACCAGCTCTAGGTTAGCCTTTAAGTACTAGACGTCCCGGAGCCTAGGATTGGCGGCTTCCCCTCTCTTTATTACTGCCTATAGCTCGAGGAGCCGGCATAGGGTCGTGTAGCCAAGCTCCTGGAGATCCGCGGTCACTGCTACCGCAGCCTCGATAGAGATAGCAAGGTCTCCCCGATAGAATGTCCTATAATATTCTCAATAGAGGGAGCGGAATCGCGACTAACCTTCGTTGCTAAATAGCTGGCTAAGCAAAAAGAGGCTAGCTATAGCCTCGTCTATCTTAAACTCGCCTTATAGTTACGTAACGATTTTCTAGGCAATATCTTACGAGCGGTACCTTTTATATTGTATAACGAGGGGGTATTGGCTTTCTAATACCTCTATAAGCTACTCTAGCGAGCGTAGTATTTCTACTTTAGGCCGTTTGGGCTTGCTTATTAACTGCGATACGGCGGATCTTTTACGGCCGCTGCCGCCATCTCGCAGTTCGATCTCGTCGTCGCTAGTCCTACTATTTCTGCCCTCTTTGCTGCTATTTATATCGTCTCCGCTCTCCTTGCTATTATTCCTGCTAATAAGCGACTAATCGTTAGGTTTCGGTCGGCCGAGCTATCGTAGTATTCTAGGATCCGGTGACATACGAGAGGTTGGAGGGATCTGGGCAGATGGGGGTGCTGTAGGACTGGGTATTGCCTCTTGACTCGTGGTGGTACTGGCGTTAATATTATCTTGCTCTCTGCTTTTATCGCTGTCGCTATTCTGAGAGATCGTAAAGGCAGGGGCGTTTTTTAATAACGGAGCGGAGCGTGTATGCGAGATTGGAGAAGGAGTAACTGTGAAGAATTTATATTTAGTTAGTTAGAAGTTTAATAAAGATATATGGTAGAGAATATATTTGGCTCATCCAATGGTTTATTTGCTTGCAGATTTATCTTCTTCTGCGCATTGCGTAAAAACATATCAATTGATTCAAGAGCCTTTAAGCAATCCGTAACAGACATATTATAAACAATCTTTTTAAATAATGCCTTGATCTCTTTTTCGATGTCGGTCATGGTGGGTTGATTTGGGGTTTTGTGTCTATGTTGGGAAATATGGTGCATGTTTAAGATCAATACGGTCAGATTGTTTTTATGATTATTAGATGGATGGATGGGTTAATGAAGCTTTCCTTAAACTAGGAAGGACCCATAAAAGAGGGGATTTATTAAGCGATACTATATTGGGAAAAAGGCTTTTATCCTTGGCAGGAAATCCTTGGCAAAAAGGTAAATAAAAGCAGACTAGCTCCCACCTCTTTCTTTATTTCCATTTCCCTTTCCTTTTTTTTTTTTCCATCAACCACCTACCCTTTTCCCATTCCCCCTTCCCTTTTTTTTCCATCAATTACCTACCTTTTTCCCATTCCCCGTTCCCTTTTTTTTCCATCAACCACCCATCTTTTTCCCATTCCCCTTTGCCTTTTTTTTTTTTTTTTTTTTTTTTTTTTTTTTTTTTTTTTTTTTTTTTTTTTTTTTTTTTTTTTTTTTTTTTTTTTTTTTTTTTGTTTTTTTTTGTTTGGGGGGTGGGGGGGGGGGGGGGGCCCGACCACAT
>MU858975.1:0-17096 GCA_033297175.1 Cladorrhinum sp. PSN332
ACATCTTCTTCTTGCTTCCTGGCCTGGTACGCGGCCAGTATGGTGTTGTGGTAGTGTGGTTGGTTTTGGGAGTGGTTTTCCCGCTCCAATTCACTGGTCACAGGTTTGACCTGTGGGGAAGGATGTTACCTATAGAAGGTCACCGAAAGCCATAGAATCTAACCATACCTTCTATAGTATAGCAGTCCCACAGGACTCCCCACTGGACTACAGAGACCCATGTCACTATAAAACCATCTGGAAGACCTGAAGACTTGTATAAGTAGACCTATACTCTCCTCTCACTCCTATATCTAGTTCTTTCCTTAAGCAAGCAAGCAAGTAAGCAATAAGCAATACATCTTATTCTTCCTTTAACCACTATAACCTTCTGTCTTTCAAGGGCAACCGAATGCCTTGAAGACCTTTATTTAAGTGCGTTATCCACTGTATTACAGTGGCCTTACTTCCTTCAGCATTGCTATCGTATCCTACCATTCCGTACCGTTATATCTCACCGCTTCCGCTTCCGCTTCCGCACGACTACAAGGCATAGTTCCCTATAGCTCCCCTTGCAGGTACGACCAGGCTTGCAAAGACCCTGCAGCTCAACAGGTTATAAGCTCGGGTACTACACGGCCCGGATTCGACCCATCCCTCTGCGCTTCCACGCATCGGTTCAGCTACCTCAGGCACTGTATTACAGGCCTATTTTCCGAGCGAATCAACGGCACTCTCTGCAAGCAGTAACTATATAGGCTGCTTCCAGATTCGACAGCGCTGTACTACAGGCTGTCTACCTCCCTTGACACTGCACTGGTTCCCCTGAACAGCACTGTACTACAGGCTGTTTCCATTGCACCATCATCACTATGATAGACTCCCCGGACCAACCAGTCGACCACACCGGTAGCAACAACCCTAGCCACACAGGCCACGCAGACCATCCAGGCCCGAGCCTACAAGGCTTATAGGCTCAAATCGACACTATAGAAGACCGTCTTCAGCAGGTCATCTCACTACTCCAACAGAACCTGACTGCCGGAGCCGTACAACAACAGTCTACGGCATCCAACTCTCGGTCATCCCAAGCTCCCACGCCCTCTCCAGAGCCCACAGTAGCTTCTGGACTTACAGGGCACCCGGTAACTGACTTCAGTGCTCTCACTACCAAAGAGCTAGCCAAGCAGTCCTTAAATCTAGCTAAAAAACAGCGCCTATCAGGTCCTAAGAACTACCAACAGTAATACCAGGCCATCTCTATTCAATTCAGGGCTCTTCAAAATCCCTAAATTCCTCGAAGAACCTGACCGTATCAATGCTTTACTCACTAATCCTCAGAAGGCTGCCCTTCTATTAACCCTTCGAAATACACTGAAAGAAAGACCCCTTTCCACCATAGCCTTCGAGACCGACCCTACAGAGGCATATAAGCGTCTAAAGGTTCAATACGCCCCTGCCCAGCCAGTGCTCTGAGACTCCCTATACAGGGAATACCACCACCTACGGTTTAATAGATCCACTACCATAATAAACTTCAACGCCAAATTCAACACCCTAGTTGCCCGGCTCAGTACCCTCGGCGTCAAAATAGCTAAAATTAATCAAATCAACCACTATTTCAACGTCCTAGAAGGCCACTTCAACCAATAGGCAAAGCGCTATAAAGGTCTACTACGGCAAGAACAGTAGCTCTACAATACTAAGGGCAAGGCTACAAAGCTAAGCCTTCTATATTGAATTGGGGATTTGCTGGGTGTTGGGGTCAGATCAAGTGGTCTGCGCGCGGGGAGGATTTTTCTTATCTTATCAAAATCTTGGCAGTTTCTGTTGCTGAACCAATTCTTGCATGTATATAAAGGCACCAGTTGGACCGCTCTTTGATCAAGGGGAAGGAAGAGAGACAGGAAGGGAAGATCTTAGAGTAGGGACTTGGAATTCAACACCCTTTTTGGCTGCAGATGGATTTTTGACTTGAGTAAGTATCTACCCCCTTAATCAAGGGCTAATAAATACAGTAAGAAAGCTTTGAGACTTATATTGCAATTCTAGCTTTACTTGGACGAAGATGTATAGTAGGTTGGTTAGTTTGGGTTTTAGGGACGGTTTCCCCGCCCTAATTCAAATGGTAGACGAATAGGGGAAGAGCAAAGCTCTATGCCCAAACTAGGTTCAAGAACTTATAGCTTTTCTCTATATAATTATTATAGAATTGACGGAAGGACTAAGGTTTAATTAGGGAAGCGACGATAGTAGCTTTGCGCTACTGCTAGCGTTTATCTTATGGACGACGATAAGGTATATAATTATAATTCTAGTATTAGTTGCGCTGACTATTATAATGCCTATTATTAGGCTTAGCAATATCTTAACGATTAGACTAAGTAAAGAAAGGTTTGAAAAAAGAGGGTCGCCCGAGATCGGATATTACGAATGGTACCTTAGCTTTCCTAAAAACGGCAAAATAGGTCGGGCCAAAATAAACGAAGAAGATTCTAGTTACGAGTCTATAATAGACGTTGACTTATAAATAGAGTCAATCGAACGAGAAGTAGATTCCCCCCTTAATTAGGGGGAGGATAGTATTAATATATCGGAGCTAGGAAGTCTAAAGGAGAACCTAATAGAAGAACGGAGAAAAGCGCAATGCTCGAGAGTATTTCTATTTTAATAAAAGACCTTTAAGAATACGAGAGACTACGAGAATACCGTTATAAAACTAGCGACGATAATATTCGCGATAATTTTACCGACGATGCCTACCTTTGCTATATCCGACGGCAACGGGACCCTGGTTCTTACGCCCCCTATTTCTATAACTATTATTATTTATTAGCGGGCTACTTAATCTAGTAATGGGAGATCTTCCCCTATTAATTAAATAAGGAGCTACTCGATAATATCTATAATCTCTCGGGGTCCGTTTCTTAACCCTAAATACTATAGGCTACCGGGTCTATACTACGGTAATTATATTACTAAATATCTTAAGAATTTTAATAATGCCTATAACGATTTAGCTATTCCGGAAAGTAATATTAAGGACTAGCGTAAAAAGTAAAAGCAATAATATATACCGGAGGTTCGACTTATTATAGAAGGACTTATCGATAACGCCGGTAATAAGGTTAAATAAAGTAACGTAGCTTGCTTAATTAAGGAATACTTTAAATATAAAGACCCTCATTAGAACGAAGACGCTTTCGGTTCTTTATAGAACTTCTATATTAAGCCTATAAAGGCTATTAGAGAGGCGTTCGTCCGAGAGATCTTCGAATATAATAGGTTATTAGCTAAGCTACTTAAGAAGGAAAAGCAAAACGTAAAGGGTACTATTACCACTCGTTTTTAGAATAAAATGCCTAACGCTTTAAAGGTTACTTTATTTAATAAAGGAAAGGACCAAAAAAGCATTAGGAATCTTACTTTTAAAGACTTCCGCGAGTAAGTACTTACTAACCTAACCGATAGGATTAAGATTAAGGGTATAATCTTTAAAGCTACTACGGATATAGGAAAGGTTAAAAACGATTAAAGGAACTCTCCCGCATTTAGCTATACGTTTTCCCTATCTAATCGTATAATTACTAGTAATAAAGCCTCCGTTATATCTAATAAATTAGTTTCGATGACTTACAATAACGACGACGTAATTACCGATATAGAAAATATCATTAAGGGACTTAAGAGATTATCGATCAATGCTTAGAGGCCTATACATAAGCTTATTAAAGAGTTTATACGTAAGATAAAGATTAAAGGTCTTATAAACGATAATTCTATAAGGACATACTCCTAATATAAAATAACTAAAGGAATGCCTATAAGAGGCCGAGAAGGGTTTAAATATAGACCCCCTCGTTCTTCTCCCTTTAATTAAGGCAAGGAAGCGGATAGGAATATTCGATTTAACTATAGAAACGGGATTTAATGCTAATATTATAACGATAGGTACTTCTTTTAAGAGTACCTAGCTTAAAAGGACGATATAGTAAGTAATTTAGTATATATAAAGTATAACCGGTAAAGCACGATTACGATTAAGCGTATTAATTAAGGCTCTAAATACTCTATTACCTTTAGTACTAACGAATTATATAAGCCGTTAACGTATAGATTAATAAGAGAGTTTATCTTAGCTAAGATTTCTATAATATATAATTACCCGGCTTATAAGGTTTATAGAGATTAGTATAGGAAATATAAGCAAGAGACTAAGGTATAATATCGTCTAAAGGCTAAGTTCGTTAGGAAGGGAAAGGATATTACTATCACTAATATATTATCTACTAGGAAAGCGGTATCGAGCATATTAAATATACTAAATTAGGGCGGGGAAACTATCCTTAAAACCCAAACCAACCAACCTATTATATATCTTCGTTTAAGTAAAGCTAGAATTGCAATATAGGTCTTAAAGCTTTCTTACTATACTTATTAGCCCTTAATTAAAGGGGTAGATACTTACTTAAGTCAAAAATCCATCTATAGCCAAAAAGGGTATTGAATTCTAAGTCCTTACTCTAAGATCTTTACTTCCTATCTCTCTTCCTTACTTCCTCTTTCTCCTTAATTAAAGAGCGGTCTAACTAGTGCCTTTATATATATACAAGAATTAGTTTAGTAATAGAAACTGCCAAGATTTTAATAAGATAAGAAAAATCCTCTCTACGTATAGACTACTTAATCTAACCCTAATACCTAGCAAATCCCTAATTTACTTTCCTTCGAATTTGCTTATACGTCCCTATAAGTAAATTCGCCTAAAAAAAGAATATTATATTACTATAAGAATGCTCTCATTTCCTTGCCTTATCTCTCTTAATTATTTATCTTTAGACTTATCCTTTACCTTATCTTTCTTTTCTTATTTATTAAAATCCTACTATAGACCTCCTATCTTAAAGGCCTTTTTAGCCTTCTTTTTCCTTAATATCTTCTTCCGCTTTTCCTTTAATTACTCCTTACCTTTATTCTTTTATTACTTACGCTTAGCTATTCGCTTATCTTTCCCTTCCTTAATTATTTATATCCGCTATCCCTCTGCCTTTTCCGCTATTTCCTTCCGATAAGCTACTTACCCGAGGTACTCTAACGTATAATCTAGTTTATAATAATACCTTCCTTTAGCCTTATAGTCATAGATAAGAGTAACCGTAAAAAATACTTATTTACCTAATGCCTTCTATTACTATAGCGAATTAGGTAACGATATTACTATTAGTAATATTAGAATATCCTTATTAAACGAACTAGCCTAACGGTAAACCCTTATCCCGGTATAATCCTTAACCTCCTTTAATTCTTTCTCTAATTCCTCCTTCGATAGTATTAGACCTTTAAGTATAATACTTATAGGCATAATCCGAGGGGGACGTAACGGCCCGTTATATTTCCTTCCTTCTTTAAAGGACGGTCCGTCTACCTTTAGTCTATAATACCGATTCTCCCGAATTATACTTTTCGCCTATTATCTTAAAGTTAGCCGATATTCTTCCGCCTATAATATATAAAACTTACTTTATATATTCTAAACTCTTTTTTATAGCCTTCTTTCCTCTTAATCGTCTCTTAAAAATACCTTACCTCTCTCTTTCTAATAGTATTCTTAGAAGAAATACCGCGCTATCTCTATTACCTATATTCTATACTTTTAGCCGCTTATTTAATTAGACGTAAGTATTTCTAGCATTAATATCTTAATATTAACTCCTAGTATAATACGAATATAGTCCTTAATAATAGCAAGCTCTTCCTTCCTAGTCTCTTTACCATTATCTTTTAAGTACCGAGACTTTATCGAATCTAATTAGTAAATCCTCGTTAATATTTGATTAAAGATTGCTAAAATCTAATGATTATTATTAATATTAATAGGGATGATTTAGATCCGCTTAGATCTAACTACTTCCTTTATCCTACGAAAAGTAATGCCTCCTTTATTCTTACGGTAAAACTCTACCGATAAAGGGTTATTCGGGATCTATATAAAGTCTTAGTATTACCGGAAAAAGTACTTAAGTCCCGATAAAAGAACGTAATCGTTAAACTATTCTCTTTTCCCTAAGATTCTTTCCGTATTATAGATATCGTAAAGTAAGACCTTAAGAGACGTTCCGTAAAATGACTGCCCGATCTCTTTATCTGAGATTATATTAGGGAAGAAGGTATTAAAGACATTAAACGCATACCTTTAATCTTAATTATAAATAAATTAAAGGAAAAGCCTTCCTTTATTAATTGATATTACTTTTTCGATCGGTCGGACTAGGAATAAGCGAAACGTTAGCTTATTAGGGTCTTTATAGATATAATCTTCGTTATAGGGGCCTTAGACTAATAGATTTTCGCAGGCCGCTTAATAAATCTTAATATCTGCCTTAACGTTATACCCATTAATAATATTAGCCTTACCTAGCCGTTTATTAGACTTAATAAATATCTTAAAGATAGAGACATTAAGAAGGAATAGTATTGCTTAGACTTTACGGGGTTAAAGGGATATGCTAATTTAAAGAAAGGATTATAAGAGGCTTTTTAATTATTGAGAGGAAGAACTATTATCTAATGGAAAAAAAACCGCTTCTTTTTATATCCTTCCCTATCTGATATACCTTTCCTTATCTAATCTTTTCCTTCTTATTCTATTTGCTCTCTTTTTCCTCGGTTTTAGGTTTGCGTTCCTTATCTTTTATCTCGTCTTTTTACTAGGCTATAGTACTTATATTAAGAAAGGAAATGGCTTAATGACCTAATTCCTATTATTTTTAGACGATAAGGCAGTCTACCTAATTCTCTCTCCCATTCCCTAATTATTCCTAAGATACTTCTTAAGCCGCTATTTTCTTTACCTTTATAACCTCTTATTTTTTCTCTCTAACTTTCCTTACTTAGTACTCTTTTAGCTATATCTTTTAAGTAATTAGATTAGAAAGGCAAGCGTATTACGACTATTAATATTAATTATCGTTATAATTTATATAGCTAGTCTAGCTTTAACCCTAAGATTAAGCTTATCCTTAGTATTCCTATGCTCCGGATATTAACCGATCGCCCTATTAATCTCTTTTATTTTCTATAGAATAAGTTCTTAGCCTTAATTTAATATATCTAGATTAAGAACGATAAGATAAGTAAGCTTAACGATTCTATTAAGCTTAAGTATACTATTACCACTTATCTCCGGCTAATAGAATTAATTATTATCTTTACCTTAACCTATTACCCTTTTCCTATTCTATCTCCCCTCGATCTTAAGCTAAGGGTTATATACCTTTTTTACTATCATTAGATATTCTTAGCCTATACTTTTAAACTCTATCGAAAGCTTTAACTTAAGCTTAATATCAATAAAGAGATACTTATAGCCGCTTAAACTTATAAGGTTAGTAAAAATACGCTCGTCCGCCGTTATATTTACGTCGAAAGATATAATAGCCTTTATTAGGGTCGCTAGATATTAGAGCTTAATATCCGCCTTTACCGTACTTATTCCTTATTTATTTAAGATTATAACTTACCGTAAGTACCTTAGCCTATTTTCCTTCCTTAATTAGGTTAAGTTAATATTACTTTTAATAACGGTATCCCTTACGAGATATATTACGAGTTATACCGACGCTTTATTATTCCTAATCCTTCCAATAACGGTAATAAGCCTAACGTCTATATTATATAGCTTTTCTTTAGTTACGTTAATATCCTAGGTTTTAAGGAAGGAAAGTATAGTAATTATATTTAAAGGGAGGATTCTTACTCGTAATTAAAGGTAAATAAAGACTAGCCTATTTTCTACCTTAAGGTAAGGTAATATACCAATACCTATCTTTCTTTTAACTTTTTTCCGCTCGGGATTAAGAAGAATTATATTATTAACGAATATATCGATACTTAAATTAAGGCCTATAAGAGTAGCGTCCGTTATAAAGCTATTAGCTAAAGAGTTTATTATATTAAGTATTTTTAGCGGCAATAGATAGACCCTCCTCTTTTTTCCAATAAATAATTAGGTTTCTCCCTTTAATTATACTAGTCCCGTTACGATGCTAATATTTAAGTTTAAACCTAAGATACTCTAGCTTAAAAGATTCTAAAAAAGAATTCCTAGGTATAAGGATTGGTTTTCTTTTTATTTATTTCCTTCTTTTTTTCCCTTCGAAAGTAGCCAAGCCTTCTATAGCCTTACTTTCGTTCTAATAGAAAATATACTGCCTTACTAGCCTTTTAGTTTGCCTCTTTTTAATAATACCTTAATCTTTCCTCTTTTTCCTTTACTTACTATTATACGAGTCGTCCTCTATTTAATCGAATAAGAAGTAAGTCGCTATTAATCTCCTATTACCTCCCTTTCCTTATTAGCTCTCCCTAGGACTTCCTTCCTTACTATATCCTCGGAAAGCCCGACTTTATTATTCCCTCTTTAATTAGATAGCTTTAAGCCCGGCTATATATCCGTATTCTCCTTATTTACTAAAATACCATTTATCCTAAAGAACTTCTTTACCCTATCTAGCGTATATAAGGTCTTAATCTTAATCCTATCTAGAGTTTCTAGCTAGTAAATATTATGCTTAAGAATCCTATATATTTTATAAAGGTTAGACTAACGGTACTTTAACTTCTTATTCGCTAATATATCGATCTTCTTATTAGTATTATATATTAGTACGAGGTCTTTTATATTAATCTTAGCGTTCTTCGGGCATTTACGGTACTTATTCCTCTCTTCCTTTATATTGAGCTGCAGGGTCCTTGCAAGCCTGGTCGTACCTGCAAGGAGAGCTACAGGGAACTATGCCCTGTAGTGGTGCGGAAGCGGAAGCGGAAGCGGTGAGATACAACGGTACGGAATGGTGAGATACGACAGCAGTGCTGAAGGAAGCAAGGCCACTGTAGTACAGTGGACAACGCACTTAAACAAAGGTCTTTAGGGTACTGGTTGCCCTGGAAGACAGAAGGTTGTAGTGGTTGAAAGAAGAATAAGATGTATTGCTTATTGCTTGCTTGCTTGCTTAAGGAAAGAACTAGATACAGGAGTGAGAGGAGAGTACAGGTCTACTTATACAAGTCCTCAGGTCTTCCAGATGGTTCTACAGTGGCATGGGTCCCTGTAGTCCAGTGGGGAGTCCTGTGGGACTGCTATACTATAGAAGGTATGGTTAGATTCCATGGCTTTCGGTGACCTTCTACAGGTAACATTCTTCCCCACAGGTCAAACCTGTGACCAGGCTTAGGTTGAACTAAGCCCATGGAGCCAAGACACCAAGGTCTGGCTTGGTTGGAAGACAGGCTTGCCCTGGCAAGCCTGTGAGCAGGTTGGAGACCTGCTTGGCACTGGGTCCCTACCCAGTACCTACCTTGCACCTTATATATCCACATGTTAACACTTTATTACCGCTAACTTTTCTTATATACTTTTAACCCTTTCGGTAACTTTAGGTAACCTTTATTCCGCCGTAAGCAATAATTAGACTCTTTTCTCGATTAATGCTACCGTAGCCTTTTTCGAGCTACTTTCTTTACCTAATCCTCTTAAACCGATCGACTTTTAATTAAATATCCTTTATATAGGGATATCCTTCTCGATTAGTTAAATAAGGTAAAAACTATGCGCTAAGTAGAAAGGGGTATACTTAGTGCTACTCTATATTACCGTTCTATCCGCAAAGAGCATATACGGTAATAACTTCTTCTACCCTTTCCTAGTACTATTAGTTATCTTTATTAGTATTTATATAATAAGGATATGGCTAGCTTTAGTAATACCGTTAGTATAGGAGTTATAAGGCGAAATGGTATACCGCTAAATATTTAATACCTTTAGGTATTCGATTACTTCTTTTTTAAACTTAGAGCCTCCGTCTACTATAACTATCATTAGATAACCCTATCTTAATATAATTTAGCGGGTAATAAAGTCCTTAATATACCTAGCCTTACCATTCCTTATAATCTTAGCCTTAATATATTTTATAAGATTATAGCGAGCTTCTAATAATATAGATTTCTTCGGCTCCTTTATACCTTAGAGCACTTATACGTTGAGATGCTATTTCATAAACGGCATTAGCTCCGGTTTCGTAAAGTATTCTCTCTTTATATAGCGCTTTAGATTATACTTCTAATACTTAGGATATATCCTTAATTATTTTTTAACGTCTATATATATCCCTTTCTAATAATAAAACCCAATTATCCTTTTATAAGTGGCTTTACGATTATAGTATCCTATATGATTATAGTAGGCTCTAAAGACCTTTAATTGTTCTTTGGGTAAATTAATGAATCGTTAAGGCTCCGTGCCTTTATTGCTAAGTCTAAGGAATAGCAAGCCGTCTCGAAGAATGTACTTAAACGCTTCTCTCTTGAAATGTTCTTGCTATTTCCGTATTATAAGCTTAGCTAATAACTCTATATTAGTTAAATATTATACGATCTTATATAACTAATTCGATTAATTTCCTTTTAAGATTAAGGCTCGTTTAACTATATTAACCCTAGTCCTTACGTATTTTTATTCCTTATAAGTCACTATTCCTTAACTATAGATATAGGCATTTATAAAGTCATTAATGTCTTCCTTTATCTTCTTTTTTATCTGATTAAAAGGGCTAGGTAATTTTCTAGATAGCCCGTTTGCTATAACGTTCTTAAATCCTAATATATACTTTATAGTAAAGTTAAATAATAGAATCTATGCAATCTATTATATTATTAGCGCCCTTAGTATATTATTAGCTAATCCCTAAAGCTAATAAATTAATACTAAAGCGTCCGTCTTAATAACGAAATGGATGCCAAATAAATACCGTCTTATCCTCTTTAGCGCGTATAATAGTCCTTTTAATTCTCTCTTTATAATATTATACCGCTTTTCCGAATCTAACCAAATTCTACTCTTAAACCTATATGGATGCCTCTTTCTATTAGATCCTATCTATTCTAATACTATTCCTTAGCCTTTAAGACTAATATCGCTGACCAAAAATACCGTATTATACCGCGGATCGTTATAAGTTAATAGTATAAGTACGGGTACTTATATAATTAAGTAGGCTAGATATTTTATCGTATATTATTAGGCCTTAGTCTAGAATTATTTAATATCTTTCCTTATAAGTTTATAAAGAGGATTCGTAATAAGCCCGAATTTCGGGATCTAAATCCTATAGTACCTAATAATGCCTAAAAATGCCTTAACTTTCTTGAGGTTCTTATACGTTACCTATTCGAATATTTTGATTACCTTCGCTTAATTAGGGCGCTTGCCTTCTAATAAGTATTTAAATCTTAGTAATATAGCTTAAGGGCGGTATTATTAAGACTTTTCCGCCGTAATTATTACTTTAACTAACTTATAGTTTAGTAGTATTACGTTAATATTCCGTAAGTACTTTATCGCCTATTTTCTTAATCTAAGAGTATACTCTTGCCTCTTATAATTAGACCGAGGACCCTTTATATAGATATCGTTAATATATAGCCGATATATCCGAAGGATTAAATCGAAAAGTACCCTTATAATTCCTCTCTGAAATTATATAACCGAATTCGTTACCCCTTATAATAGGGTATATATTTAATATAGCCTAATAGGGATTATAATAATAGTTAAGTCCTTACTTTCTAACGCTAGGGTAATCTAATTATAGCCGGAGAAAAGATCTAAAAGCGAAAGGACTATATAATCGCCGAATTCCTTACTAAACTCCTTTACGCTAAGTAATATAAAGGCGTCTCGTATAATATACTTATTATACCGTTAAGCGTTATAAATAAGCTAATAATTACCGTTTTTCTTCTTCATTAAGAACTAATTATTCCTATAGCTACTATACGCCTCTTTAATCGTACCTTATCTTAACCGGTCCTTTAAGATTTTAATGACTTTAGGCATTAATAATTTAGGAATAGGTATAAACTTGCTTTACTATACCTTATAAGGGATTATCTTAATTATTTAGGGAGGCATTACGTTAGGATAAATCCTCCTATAATAAATGAAATTAAACGCTAAGGCTACCTCTCTAGAGAATAAGATATAGGTAAATAAATCTTTCTCTCTTTTATTAAGTAAGCTATTTAAACTCTTTATAATCTTTTAGAGCCTTTTAAGCGTAAGCCTTAAGCCTTTTAATATCTTTAAAAACTTTAGTATTATTACTTTGTCCTATTCCGATCCGTATTATATATTCTTTTCTACCTTAGCGAGCCTCCCCTTCTTCTAATTAAGGTTCTCTTTAGGTATAAAACCATTAGATAGAGCATTATTTATTGGCTTAACCTTACGATTAACTCTCTTATACTAGATAAAGGTAGCTACTATCTACGCTCCTTTACTAACGCCGGTTATAGACCCTCTATCTCGCTTCCCCCTTTAATTATATTTATTTCTTAATTTTCTATTAAAAAACTCTTCTATCCTTCGCTTTCTTACCCTTTTTTCCTTCCCTTCTTTCCTTTTAATTAAATTACTATTATATCCCCTTTGCTCTTTTCTTAGCGAATCTTTTATTACGCGGAATAAAATTTATACGCAAATCTTAAGGGCTTATTAATTACTTACTTACGCTATTATCTCCTTATCCTTTTTAAGCTAAGCTTACTTTAGTAATTTCTACCCTTTTTGCTTTTTCCTTTTCTTCCCTTAAACTCTTACCTCCTTAATTATACTAGGATTTCTCTATTTCCTATTACCTACTTTTACCACATTTATTAATAGTTAATTATTAACCCTTCTTTAATAAGCTATCTCGTCCGTTATTACCGTATACTTTATAATAGTATTTCCTACGTCAATATTAGCCGAGACTAAGCGTCCTTCCAAATGATTAAAGCCTAAATTTGTATCCCTAAAGAACGGAAATCCTAATAAAACCCTATAAGAGCTTACTTCTTTTAACCTATTATCTCCTGCTATAAAGAAATAAGCCGGTACTTTATATCCTTTAATATATAATACTATATTAGTCTCGCCCTTTAGACTAGATTCCTTATATAAGCCTTTCGACGTTATAGCGGTAAAGATTATATAAAATCTATATTTCTTAATTAACGAGTAAGGGATTAAATTATACTTTAAGTTAGAATCTAATATCGCTAGCTCCTTAATATTAGGGTTTTTAAATCTAATATATAATAAAAGTAATGTATATATTCGAGTTAGCCCCTCTATAATCAAACGTTATTTCGTTATTAATAGACTATAAAGGGTACGAAAGATATTATAAAATACCAGGTACTATTCGTAAGTATTTCCCTTTAATATACTTTTAAGATAGCTTCCCTTTAGTATTGCCTAGCGCTTATCGAACCGCTTATCGCTTAACCCTTTATCTATAGCTATAGCGCTTATCGCCTAATTAGACGGGGTATTTAGTTTATATAATTAGTTAGCGTAAGTCCGGGCGGCAATTACCTATAGCCTTTAAATCTCCTTTACTTCTTTATCGACGTCTTTTTACTTATTTTACCCGTTATCTCCTTACCTAATAATATTACCTAAATTCGTACTCGCTATTAAGGTCTCTCCCTTATTAAGGCGTTTAGACCCTATACCTTTATACCGAACCATTAGCTTTCTATTCTTTGCCTAGGTATAGAAATTAATTATAAGCTAATAATAGGTAAGGGATAAGGCTATTACCTTACCTATAGTTAACGTAGCTTAAGTACTTAAGTATTTCTTAACGATAGCCTTAATCTTATCCTTATTATTATCGTCCTTTTAATTAGAAAGGATATGCTATTACTTTGCCTTATCCTTTACTCTAAGCTTCCGTTTATCTCTTTCTATCTTAGGCACTTTAAAGCGCTTAATAGTCTCTTTAATAACCGTTTCTTCTATAAATATCGGAGCCTCCTCGTCCTCTATATCCCTAACCTTTATACGCTTATAGGATTATACCGCCGTCATTACTTGCGCTTACTAAGATCCGGTAAATATATTAAAGCCTATTAATTTACCCTTATTCTTAAAGGCTATCGAGTTATCGTTTTTAAATATTATTATCTTCTATTACTTAACGTTAATGCTAATCTTAGCAATAAATATCTTTACTCGTATAAATAATATATACTTATAAGCCGATATATTCTTCCCCGCTTAATTAGAGACTATTAGTATATTTAGTATGCTCGATACTATTCTCCTAGTAAATAATATATTAGTAATAGCGATATCCTTTCCCTTCTTAACGAATTTAGCCCTTAGATAATATTATACCTTAATCTCTTGCTTATACTTCCTATATTAATTTACATAAACCTTATAAGCCAGGTAATTATATATTGTAGAAATCTTAATTAAAATAAACTCTCTTATTAGTCTATATATTAATGACTTATGCAATTCGTTAGTGCCGAAGGTAATAGAGTATTCGGAGCCCTAATTAATATGCCTAATCGTAATCGTACCTTACTAATTATACTTTATATATATTAAATTACTTACTATATCGTCCCTTTAAGCTAGGTACTCCTAGAAGAAGTGCCTATCGTTATAGTATTAATATCGAATCCTATTCTTAAAGTTAAATCGAGCATTTTTATCCGTCTCTTTACTTTAATTAGAGAGAGAAGAATAAAAGAGTCTATATCCAAACCTTCCTTAGCCTTTTATAAGCATTCCTTTAGTTATTTTATACTAGGAATAAGTCCTTATAGAATTATCGTTTATAAGCCTTTTAATCCCTATCTTATATATAAACTCTTCGATAATCTTATATATAAGCCTCTAAGTATTAATTAATAGCCTTTTAAGTCCTTTAACGATATTCTTTACGTTAATAATTACGTCGTCGTTATTATAAGTTATCGAAACTAATTTATTAAATGTAACGGAAGCCTTATTACTAGCAATTATACGATTATATAGGAAAAATGTATAGCTAAACGCGGGAGAGTTCCTTTAATTATTTTTAACCTTTCCTATATCCGTAATAGCCTTAAAGATTATACCCTTAATCTTAATACTATTAATTAAATTAATAAGAATCTATTTATAGAAGTCTTTAAAAGTAAGACTCTTAATGCTTTTCTAGTCCTTTCCTTTATTAAATAAAGTAACCTTTAAAGCGTTAGGTATCTTATTCTAAAAATATATAATAGTAATACTTTTAGCGTTTTACTTTTCTTTCCTAGATAGCCTAGCTAATAACCTATTATATTTAAAGATCTTTCGGACGAACGCTTCTTTAATAGCCTTTATAGGCTTAATATAGAAGCTTTATAAAGAATTGAAAGCGTCTTCGTTCTAATGAAAGTCTTTATACTTAAAGTATTCCTTAATTAAGTAAGTTACGTCACTTTATTTAGCCTTAGTACCGGTATTGTCAATAAGTCCTTTTATAATAAGTTAAACCTCCGGTATATATTATTGCTTTTACTTTTTACGTTAGTCTTTAATATTACTTTCCGAAATAGCTAAATCGTTATAGGTATTATTAAAATTCTTAAGATATTTAGTAATATAATTACCGTAAAACGGACCTAATAGCCTATAATACTTAAGGTTAAGAAATGGACCCTAAGGAATTATAGATATTATCGTATAGCTTCTTATCTAATTAATAAGGGAAGATCTCTTATTACTAGATTAAGCAGCCCGCTAATAAATAATAGCAATTATAGAAATAAAGGGCATAGGAACCGGGGTCTTATTACTATCGGATATAATAAAAGTAAATATCGTCAATAAAGTCATTACGAATATTATTATCGGTAATTTCATAGTATTATCCTTATAATCTCCTATATCTTTAGAGGTCTTTTATTAAAATAGAAATACTCTCGAGCATTACGCTTTTCTCCGTTCTTCTATTAGGTTCTCCTTCGGACTTCTTAGCTCCGATATATTAATATTATCCTCCCCTTAATTAAGGAAGGAATTTACTTTTCGTTCGATTGACTCTATTTATAAGTCGACGTTTATTATAGATTCGTAATTAGAATCTTCTTCGTTTATCTTAGCCCGACCTATTTTGCCGTTTTTAGGAAAGCTAAGGAGCCATTTATAATATCCAATCTCGGGCAACTCTCTTTTTTCAAACCTTTCCTTACTTAGTCTAATCATTAAGATATTACTAAGCTTAATAATAGGTATTATAATAATTAGCGTAACTAATACTAGAATTATAATTATATACTTTATCGTTATCTATAGGATAAACGGTAGCAATAGCGTAAAGCTACTATCGTCGCCTCCCTAATCAAACCTTAATCCTTTCGTTAATTTTATAATAATTATATAAAGAAGAGCCATAAGTTCTTAAACTTAGTTTGGGCATAGAGCTTTACTCTTCCCCTATTCGTCTACCATTTAAATTAGGGCGGAGAAACCGTCCCTAAAACCCAAACCAATTAATTTACTATATATCTTCGTCTAAGTAAAGCCAGAATTGCAATATAGATCTTAAAGCTTTCTTACTATACTTATTAGCCCTTAATTAAGGGGGTAGATACTTACTCAAGTTAAAAATCTATCTATAGCTAAAAAGGGTATTAAATTCTAAGTCCTTACTCTAAGATCTTTACTTTTTATCTCTTTTCCTTACCTCCTCTTTCTCCTTAATCAAAGAGCGGTCTAACTGGTGCCTTTATATATATGCAAGAATTAGTTTAGTAATAAAAATTGCCAAGATTTTGATAAGATAAGAAAAATCCTCCCCGCGCATAGACTACTTGATCTGACCCTAATACCTAGCAAATCCCTAATTTAATACTAATAGTCTCTAATTAAGCGGAGAAGAATATATCGGCTTATAAGTACGCATTGTTTATATAAGTAAAAACATTTATTGCTAAGATTAGTATTAGCGTTAAGTAATAGAAGATAATAATACTTAAAAAGGATAACTCGATAGCCCTTAAGAGTAAGGATAAATTAATAGACTTTAATATACCTACTAGATCTTAGTAAGTATAAGTAATAATGGCGGTATAATCCTATAAGCGTATAAAGGTTAGGGATATAGAGGACGAGGAGGCTCTAATATTTGCGGAAAAAATGGTTATTAAAGAGACTATTGAATTGGAGCGGGAAAACCACTCCCAAAACCAACCACACTACCACAACACCATACTGGCCGCGTACCAGGCCAGGAAGCAAGAAGAAGATG
>MU858976.1:0-16612 GCA_033297175.1 Cladorrhinum sp. PSN332
TTTAGCAGTCGTAGTAGCCAACCGGGGTAGCCGTATTCGCGGAGGGTGTGGAGTAGTCGGGTGTGGTTGACAGTGTCGAAGGCCCCCGAAATATCTAGCTGGAGTAACGAGGGCGTAAGTGTTACGCACTGAGCGTAATGCATATAACGCACGGGCCGCAGGACGGACCCACTCATATAGACTAATCGTTAGGCTAGGGATGAGAAGACCCATAAGTCCTAATCAGAGAGCACTTGGCGTACTCGACGTGCTCTGTATAATCCGTGCCAAGATAGGCAGGACCTACAAAGCACGAGAAGGTACTCTATATGATCTATATGCTCTATATCTTTGGGAACAGAGCACTTAGATCATATAGAGTAAGGTATAAGATACTTAGATCAGTATATATAGATAGTTTCCTATAAGTAGGGAGAGTGCCGGGCACTTTCCGTCTTAAGGATCTTGGTTCCTTAAGCAAGCAATACCATATTCATTGTCTATAATCTATTTATAATAGCTCTTTATTAGAATAACCTATTATTAATAGTAATATACTATCTGAGACGCTTATTATAACCTTCGATCCCCCTATCAATACCTAATAGGCGTACTGCCTTATAGTCTATACCTATACCTCGGTATAGGTTATAATACGTTGCTTGCTTTCCTTAATCAAACGTTATGCTCAGATATACCGGCACTATAGCCACCCCTAGCATCAATCCCTCCGTTAGAACTAATAACCGACCTGGAAATAACGATACCTCTTTCGGCGATGCCCCCGAGGCCGCTATACCCCCTCAAGCCAAAAAGGATAATGACGAAGATAGCGATAAGGATCTCGACCTAAAGGAAATTACCAAAGAAGTCGAAGAGGTTAATAAAAAGCTTGCTTTCCTCGGAAAGAACTTTGCTAATAAGGACGACCTTAAAGGAATTATAAGTCAGCTCCAGGACCTCTAGAATACTATTAAAGATATTCGGCCCTCCTCCGATAATACCTTAAAGATAGCCGCTAAGGTCGGTAAGCCCTTTATCTTTTCAGGTAATAAATAGGAACTCCCGCCTTAGCTATCTTATATCCGAACTAATCTCCGCCTATATAGTATTAAAGAACCTAAACCTTAGCTCCTTTTTGCCGCTAGTTATCTCGGAAGGGACCCTAAGCAATAGTTTAACGGAATCCTCTGTAACTATTTCGAGTACGTTAAGGACGAATAAGACCCCCTTATATATAAGATATTCTAGGTTAGAATATTAAAGTTTAAGGAAGAGATATAGAAGATATATAGGGAACCCGATAAAGAAAAGGCAATTAAAGACTATCTCGAGAAGCTTAGATAAATAACTTTAACCTTAGTATATGCGATTTTATTCCGAAAAGATGCCTTCTGAATTAATTAGGCAGACGCAGCCCTAAAGAATAAGTTCTATAGAGGATTAAAGCCTAAAGTCAAAGACAAACTCATTAAAGAAGATCGGTATGCCTTAAAATTAGACGAATATATTAATAAAGCTATTATTATCGATAACCGGATCTTCGAACGAATAATAAAGGATAAAGGAATTTACCGGAACCCCCAAATGCCTAAGGTAAATATTCTTAGGAAATATAATTACTTAAGTATAGCCTATAGTACTTATTTAAGCCCTATAGATATAAAGGCCGTATAAAAATACTAGGGGAACCGTAATAAGCCTAAGGATAAATCTAAAATTAAATGCTTTAATTATAATAAGATAAGATATTACGTTAGAGAATATAAATCCCCTAAAAAGTTCAAACCGGTACCGGAATTTAAATTAATATAATTCGCTAATACGGACTATATTATTAGAATAATAGAGCGAGATTATATATTTACTAAAGGCGAATAGATAACCTAAAGGAACGAAAGACTCTAAGAAACGGGAAGATATCCGGACGATAATATGGAATTTAAACCCGAATAAAAAGAGGACTAAGACCCTATAGGTCCTTAAGAACTAAGTAATTGCAAAGATTAATAAATAACTCGTTATAATTAAAGAGAAAGCTTCATTAGATTAGCTAGGAAGGTCGCTTATAGAGAAGTTCGACCTTTAAGGCCCTATATTATAAAGCGAAACCTCGAAGATTTATTACTTGTCTTTCCTTACTATAAACTATATAATTACATTGCATAGTTTGATTATATTATCGACTATTATAGAGAATATCGTAGCCTTAAAATATATAATGGACTATTCCCTTATCGATAAGGAAAAGACCCTATCCTAAAAGTCTATAAAGCAAAAATAAAAGAAAATTAAATCTATTATTCGGAATAGATAAAGGAAGGACTTATACTTATTACGGAATTACGAATACCTCCTAAATATTAGGATAAAGACCCTTCCGAATTCTACGATTATAAGGATTCCTAATATACCCGTCACCGTAATATAAAGACTAGGGCGTAATACTTATACGTTAAAAAACTAGCGGAAAAGGAGAAGCCTAAAAAGAAAAGGGGTATCTAGTATATGAAAAATATACGACCTAACCTCCCGATAAGAGTATAGAGGGACTATAGCACTTTAACCGAATTTACCTACTAATACTCCGGAAAAGTCCTTTAGGAATAACTTAATCGGTATTACTATAAACGATATAGTATAATCCCTTATACTATCTTTACGGAGCTAGAAAGAAGACGCTAAGTAAAATAGATAAGCGGAAATTACTTTATAAAAACTATAAATTAGGAAGGATAGTACTTAAATAATTACTATTATCTTAGGAGATTACGATTAGGAAACGGCCCAAGGGCTTCCCTAAGCCTTAATAGAATAAACTAATCCTATATAAAGATACCGCTTATAACCGGAGGTAGTAAGCTAGACTTAATAAAAGCCCTCTTTAATATTACGAAATAATCGCTAAAGCCATTACGTTAAGGAATATAAATGCCCTAATAATAAAAATACGATAAATAAATCTAAAAGGAAGAGAATATCGAGCTATCGTAATAATCGACTTAGGAAGTACGATTAATATCGTTAATCCTTCGTTTATAAATAAAATAAGGATATCGTAAGTTAAGAAAAAGAACCTTTACCGAATAAAGACCTACGAAGGAAAAATAGCAAGTTATAATAAAGAAATTAGTTTACGGGAAATAATACTCTTAATTATAGTAAAAGACGACCCTTAGAAAGTGAACTTTAATATCCTATTAACCGGACCCAAATATAATATAATCTTAGGATATCCGTAATTAAAGAAATATAACCCGAATATTAATTAGGAAAATGGCTATCTCAAATCCAGGCTTAATACCAAATGGGTAGAAAGAATAGAATTAAATAAAGCTTTTAGAAGCTTAAAGGGATAAGAAATCCCCTATAAGTTATTAGAATATATAAGCTATAACGAGCCGATATTAACTAATAGAAGAGATAAATCTTTATACCCTATAGAACCAGAAAGATAGGTAATATATATTAAACCCGAGAAAAACGATTTAAATAACGACTTAGGATATATAATATCTAAAGAATTTACCGAAATAAAGGAAGATCTTAGTAAAATCCCGAAGGAATACTATAGTTATACCGTCTTTAGATATAAAATAAAGAATAAGCTTTTAAAAAGAACTACCTTCGACTATAAGATACGGCTTAAGGAAGGAATTAAGTTACGATACTATAAAGTATATTACTTAAGCTTACGATAGGACTAGGCCTTATAGGAATATATTAAAAAAAACTTACCGAAAGGATTTATTAAAGAATCTTAGAGCGAAGTAGTTTACCCCATTTTATTCGTATCTAAAAAGGGAATAATAAATTTAAAGCTTATAATTAATTATCGATAATTTAATAAAGAAACGATTAAGAATAAGTACCTGCTATCGTTTATTAGGGAAATAAAGGATCGATTAGCTAGCGCCTAATAGTTTAATTGCCTAAATCTCCCGATGGCCTTTAGCTATATCCGGATTAAAGAAGGGGACGAATAGAAAATAGCTTTTAGGACTCGCTACGGATACTTTAAATACTAAGTTATATTATTTAGACTTACTAATGCCCCTACGATATTCTAAAGTATAATTAACTATACCTTACGCTTATATCTAGATCGATTTACTTTTATATACCTAAACGATATCTTAATTTACTTAAAAATACTTAAGGAATACCGACGATATATACGATAAGTACTATAAATACTATAGGACGTAAGACTTTCGGTAAATCTACGGAAAAGCGAATTTTATATATAAAAAACCATTTTCCTAAGATTCGAAATAACTCTAGGAGAAATTCGCATAGAACCTAGTAAAATTATAGCCATAAGAGACTAGCCGGTACTAATAAATTAAAAAGAAATAAGAATATTTTATAGGATTTATTAACTTCTATAAATCCTTTATAAAAGGATTCGGAGATATCGCAAAACCACTATATAAATTAACCGGAGAAGGGACTCTATTTATATAGACCTAATAATACTAAGACGCTTTCGATAAGCTTAAGGATATCGTTATTAGCGAACTAATATTAAAGATGCCCGACTTCACTAGACCCTTCTATATAGAAACGGATGCTTCCGACTTTATAATAAGAGCTAAGCTTTACTAGATTTTCGACGACGGACGATACCTAGTGGGATTCGTTTCTAAGAAAATCTCTAGATTAGCCCTTAATTACCTAATCTACGATAAGGAACTTATAGCCATTATCGAAGCCTTCGATAAGTAGAGACTATACCTTAATAGAATAGAAAAACCAATGGACGTATTTATAGATTATCGGAATCTAAAATATTTCGTTATTAAAGAATTAAGTCTTAAATAAATATAATAGGCCAAATTCCTTATCCTATTTAACTTCCGTATATATTATATTAAAGGAAAGGAAAATGCCCGAGCTAACGCCCTTAATAAAAGACCCGACTATAAAGGTAACGAAAAAATCGACGTAGCCCTTCTTTTTAAGGAAAAGAACGATACCCTAGAATACGGAATATAGATCTAGGAAGATTACGCTAAGACTTATTACGCGGAATAGGAAGGATTCGAATTCTAAGTAAAATGACGAGACCTTTTTATCGATAAAGAAGAATAGGACTAACTAGAGCTATAAGCTAGGCTCGCGGATAAGGACCTAATATAATATCGCGGTAAGGCATATATACCTCCGGAACGATAACGAGCCTATATAAATAGGCTTTATAATAATAAGCTCGGAAGATACTTAGGAATGCGAAAGATACTAGAACGAATATAATAATATTACGTATTCTAAAGGATAAAGAATATTATAAAAGAGGTGGTCAAGGAATATAAAACGTATATTAAGAGTAAGGCCGTAAGATATAAGCCCTATAGACTCTTTAAACCATTCCCTATACCGGAACGAACCTAAGGGTTTATATCGATAGACTTTATTACGAAACTCCCTAACTCGATAATGCCAGATAGAATAGATATAAGTTATAACTCTATCTAGGTAATAATAGATAGACTTACCAAATAGGCTTACTTTATCCTATTTAAAGAGTCTATTATAGTAGAATAACTTGCCTATCTCTTCGAAAGGAATATTATTAGTTAATATAAACTATTAGATAATATTACCTCCGATAAAGACAAATTCTTTACCTTTAAGTTTTAATAAAGCCTAATGAAACGATTAAACGTTAAATCGAAATTATTAATAGCGTTTTACCCCTAAATAAACGGATAAACTAAGCGATTTAACTAAGTCGTCGAATAATATCTCCGATATTATATTAACTTCGAATAGGATAATTAGATTAACCTATTACTAATAGCATAATTAATATATAACTTAGCCAATATAGAAACGACTAATACCTTACCTTTCTTTACTAATTACGGATTCTATCCGGAACTACGATAAGGACTAATACTAAAAGCTTTAAGAGCAGCTATCTATATAAAACGGCTATAGGATATATATAATATGTTACGAAAAACCTTTAAATTCGTACGAGAAAGGATATATATATACTATAATAAGTATAAGGTCGAAGGACTTCCCTTTAAAGAAGGAGATAAAGTATTTCTTCTTATATATAACCTTTATACTAAGCGATTAAGTAAGAAGTTAGATTTTAAGAAAATCGGACCCTTTAAGATTAAAAGGAAAGTTTCAATATCTAATTACGAATTTAACCTCTCCGATATAATAAGAGTACGAATAAAAGTATTCTATATATCCTTCCTTAAACTAATACTAAGAAGAGCAAGATTAGAAATATAATTAGAAGTAATAAATAACGAAGAAGAATTTAACGTTGAGGATATCCTAGACTTACGGGTTAGTAATAGCGGACTTTAATATCTAGTAAAGTAATTAGAATATAGATTAGAGTCTAATTCGTAGGAACTTGCCGACTTCTTGAACTGTCCGGAGAAGCTCTAGTAATTTTACCGATAGAATCCGGACCGCCTTAGACCGTAAGACCCGAGTCTAGAGCCGACTAATTAACATTCCCTACCGATAACTAATCGAGGTTATTAATGCCTCTAAAGGATAACGGGAAAGAACCGTCCCTTAAGGCTAGGAACCTTAATCCCGGATTAACCTTTAAGGTATTTGCCTTTACTGCCTTTTCCTCCCGCAATAAACTTAACTCGCGATTAAACGCTTCCCCCGCTTTCGCCTCGAGAGCGTAAGATTGCGTCTCTAGACGGGCTATCTTCGCGGTAATTTCTTAAGACTGCCTCGTAATCTCTTAAAACCTTAAAAACGTTTCCTCCCTTTCGCGATCGAGACGCTTCTTCTCATTAAAAATACTACGGAATACCGACGTAAGATTACTAAAGACGTTGCAGGAACCCGGGACATTCGCTTTAAGATAATTTTAATAAGATAAGCTACGATCGGTAGCCTTATAGTCGGAAAGATAGAGCCGTTTATAACGAGAATAATCGATAGGTATGGTAAGGCCCCTAGTATCGGTATATTCAATAAGTAGGCGATAGCGTATAGTAGAAGAACGTTTTTATGACTTCTTCTGTACCCTATTAGCAGATATATTAGGAATTTAAGATGAAGAGGAAAAGAGGAAGAACTTACATTTTGGCGCTGAAAAAGGATTTAGCGTCGGGGTCTTCGGGACGAAGATTAGGAAGGAAGGGAATCGTATTACGTATTGAGCGTAATGCATATAACGCACGGGCCGTAGGACGGACCTACTTATATGGACTAATCGTTGGGCTAGGGATGAGAAGACCTATAAGTCCTAATCAGAGAGTACTTGGCGTGCTCGACGTGCTCTGTGTGATCCGTGCCAAGATAGGCAGGACCTATAGAGCACGAGAAGGTGCTCTGTATGATCTGTGTGCTCTGTGTCTTTGGGAATAGAGTACTCAGATTATATAGAGTAAGGTACAAGATACTTGGATCAGTATATGTAGATAGTTTCCTATAAGTAGGGAGAGTGCCGGGCACTTTCCGTCTTGAGGATCTTGGTTCCTTAAGCAAGCAATACCATGTTCATTGTCTATAATCTATTTATAATAGCTCTTTGTTAGAATAACCTGTTGTTGATAGTGATACACTGTCTGAGACGCTTGTCACGACCTTCGATCCCCCTGTCAATACCCAGTAGGCGTACTGCCTTATAGTCTGTACCCATACCTCGGTGCAGGTTGTAATAGTAAGCTTCTGGCGCCAGGCTTCTTGGACCTGAGCTACTACTAGCCTAATTGCTAGTTCAGTGGACCTATACTGCCTATTGCCCATCTGTTCCTCGGGAAGAAGGCCTTTGTTCTCAGCCCAGTAGGTGACCCTCCGGGCCACTATAGACTCTATAACCTTCCCTATTGCAGGGAGCAAGGCAATAGGTCTATAGCCTGCTGGGGTCTTGTAGTCAGAGGGCTTCTTTCCCGGCTTGGCTAGCACGATGGTTTTGGCATCCTTGAATCTTTCCGGGAACCATTCGAGCCTGAAGCAAGCCGTGATTAGTGGTGCCAGTACCCACTGTAATGGCTCTCCACAGGCTTTAAGGAAGCCTATAGGCAGTAGATCCTTCCCTGGGGCCTTCCACGACCCCATTCCTCCTAGTGCTATAGCTACGTCGGGTGGTAAGACCTCCCTTTCGACCTCGAATCCTGGCTGTTGGTCGTATTGAGTACTGAAGGTTGTATCGTAAATGTCGCTTAGGTTGGCCGGTGGGTTAGGGAAGAATTTCCTTGCCAGGGCTTCGGCTTTCTGGCTGAAGGTAGTAAGGCTGGTTGGCTGGCCAGTAGGGTCCTGGGGGCCTATGAAGGCTGGGAGCTTCGGGGGGTCGGGTGGTAGGAAGCTCTTGCACCTGGCCCACCGTTCCAGGTCCCACAGGAGCCTGGAGTCATCCCCCGCCTCCTGTAGTGTAGTCCTCCAGGCCTTTGTCCTAGCTTGTGTTATTGCCCTGGTTAAGGCCTTCTGGTTCCTGTTAAGCACTGTCTTGGTATGCTCGTTCGGGGCCTCCTTGTATTGGTGCTCTGCCTTCCTGGCTTCTTGCAAAGCCTCCTTGACTGCTAGGCTCCACCAGTGGGATTGGTGCCCACTGTAGGGCTTCCTCTGTGGTGTGGTCACTGTGGCTATCCTCGTTAGCTCTTCGACTAACCAGTCGAAGGCCTGCCTTAGTCCCTCTATGGTGGTAACCCTGGCCCGTAGGCCAGTAGGCCCGGAATCCAGTAGGCCACTGGCCCTGGGTAGGTGGGCCGCTTCAGCTTCCACCTCCTTCCTATCCATCATCTTCCAATTCCAGCCCTCCCTGGCTAACGGAGCCTGCCTTGGTCCTTAGTTGATTTCCAGCACCTGTGGGTAGTGGTCGGATTTCCCTCTCTCGGCTACGCCTTGGTAGGTTGTTTCTAGGCCTACAGAGGCCCAAAAGTGGTCGATTGTAGAGGGCCTGCCCCTCTGGTTGCCCTGTGGTTCCCGGGTTATGGTGCCGTATGGCGTACGGAGGTCTAGTTCCCACTGTAGTGCAAGTTGTAGTAGGTCTTCAGACTTGTGATCTGTACGGCCGTAGTGGTCCCAGAGTGGGTGGTGGAGGTTAAAGTCCCCTGCTAGTACTGTGGGCTGGCCTGGTCTAGGCTTTGCGAGTAGTGTCGAAGGGGATTTAAAGGATATAATTAAGGCGGAATTCGGTAAAACGATTAGATTATTTATTTATTCATACTACCGATATGCCCTAGGCAGGGCGTGCCGGTCTAGCAAGCTATCTTAGTATATAGGAAAACTATGCTAATCTTTTAACTAGGTAAAAAACCTATATTATCCCTTTTAGGTTTATGCTCTTGACTTCTTTATATTATAGTTTAAAGGAGCTTATCCTAGATTAAGCTCCCTATATTCTTACGTCTTAGTCTATAGCCGCTTAATCTATAGCCGCTATAATAGCTAGGTTAATAATAGCCGTACCTAACTCCGTTATATCCCTTATTATTAGGTTTAACTTTCTTTATTTTAGATCTTTTATCGCTTACTCTATCGTAATAGCTATTAAGGGGGGTTAGCCCCTCGGCTATTTTTTTCTTACCTTTTAGAATTCTTTGCCTTCTCCTCTTTAAAAGGTTATTTGCTATATTTCCGGTAATCGTTATTACTCTTAATTTTATTATTCTAATAAAGTAAAGTTGAACGTTTTTGGCCGGTATTAATATACCTTTTTAGCTATACCTTAGGCTTTTACTATTTCTAGGTATTATCGTACTTAGGCCGGGTACTTCTTTATATAATTCAAATATTAAAGGTTAATTTAATTACTATAAATAAAGCATTAGGCTTCCCTTATCTTTTCCCTCTCCCTATAGGCTATTATATTATACCGTAAATATAACGTATACTTTCTATAAAATCATTAAATATACCCTTATTCCTAATACTTATAGTATTAAGTAACTTATAAAATAGTCTAATATAGCTTATAATATAATATTTAAGCTCGTTAAATAACCCTTTCGTTATAAGCTTTCTTTGCCTTTTTTTTACTAATTATTATAATTAATGCTATTACCTTTATTACCCTTTCTATTATTAGGATTTAAAATTTAATTCTTTTAATCGTTATTAATCTAATCGTTTTACCGAATTTTACCTTAATTATATCCTTTAAATCCTTTTGTAATATCCTTTTTATTAAAATTATAAAGGTTCTCTTTACTTTCTTTATCTTTTCGCTAAACGCTTTTTTAATTTATTTACTATTCTTAGCTTCTATATACTATTCCTTTATCTTTACTTCCTAAAAAGTAATAATAATATTACTATTTGGTAGCTTCTTTACTATAATCGCTTTTTTCCTTTTAAAGATTCCGTTTATTACCTAAATAATCTCTTATAAAGACCGCTAAGTAAATACTAATATAACTAAGCCTTATATTAAGACTTCCTTTCTAATACGTCCCGATATAACCTTCTTTAAGGCTTCCTTAATAGCTATTACCGCCTAAGACCGGATATCCGGCCCCCCTTTTATTAAAGCTTTCTTTACCTTTAAACCTTCTCTTTTAATCCCTTAATTGCCTTCTATACTTCTTCTATAATAGCCTTTTATAAGGCCCCGAAATTAACCCCTTTTAGAAAGGGGCCTCTTTCTTTTAAGACTTTAATTTTTACTTTTATCTTCGTAATTCTTTTCACGAACTCGTCGATTAAATAAAATGCTATATCCTTCTCTTCTTCTTCGATTACGCTTAAAAGCATTATTGCAAGGTTTTCCTCCGCAAGCCCCTTAAACGGTAATATCCGCTACCCTCCAATATTATTATCGTCGCTTTCGTCGTCTTCCTCCATTTCGTTATCTTCGTCGATTATTATCTTCGTCGTTTTAATTGGCTAGGTTCCTCCGGAAAGTAGGGCGGGCCCTATTACAGAATCCTTTCTTCCCGTTACGGTTGCCCTCCCTCCCCCGCCTCTTCCTCCAGTTTTCGGAGGCATCGCAGTAACGCATAACGCCCTCCGCCGGCTCGAGGCTACCGTCAAGGGATAGAGTTTTTAAAGCTCGATTAAATGATGGTATTTTCGTCCGTTTTATCGGCAAGTTCGTATATCGCATTCTCCTTTCCTTTTTTATAAGGTAACTATAGCTTAAAGGGCTTCCTTTATACCGTATAATATAAATATAAGCTACGGTTATAGCTATAGCTAATGGAATGATTCTATAGTATAAATACGAGGTTTTTTAACTAGCCTATACGGTACGGTTTTCCTTGTATATATAATAATAGTGGGACTAACGAGCCTTGCCTAAGGCATAGCGGAATAAAAATTAATAATAATGTTAACATGTGGATATATAAGGTGCAAGGTAGGTACTGGGTAGGGACCTAGTCCCAAGCAGGTCTCCAACCTGCTCACAGGCTTGCCAGGGCAAGCCTGTCTTCCAACCAAGCCAGACCTTGGTGTCTTGCCTCTATAGGCTTAGTTCAACCTAAGCCTGGTCACAGGTTTGACCTGTGGGGAAGAATGTTACCTGTAGAAGGTCACCGAAAGCCATGGAATCTAACCATACCTTCTATAGTATAGCAGTCCCACAGGGCTCCCCACTGGGCTACAGGGACCCATGCCACTGTAGAACCATCTGGAAGACCTGAAGACTTGTATAAGTAGACCTGTACTCTCCTCTCACTCCTGTATCTAGTTCTTTCCTTAAGCAAGCAAGTAAGCAATAAGCAATACATCTTATTCTTCTTTTAACCACTACAACCTTCTGTCTTCCAGGGCAACCAGTGCCCTGAAGACCTTTGTTTAAGTGCGTTGTCCACTGTACTACAGTGGCCTTGCTTCCTTTAGCACTGCTGTCGTATCTCACCATTCCGTACCATTGTATCCCACCGCTTCCGCTTCTGCACTGCCACAAGGCACAGCTCCCTGTGGCTCTCCCTGCAAGGCACTATACTTATAGGCCTCCAGGGACCTTGCAGCTTAACAAATAATAATAATACTATTATTATTATTATTATTATTATTTCCTACTCCGCTATGCCCTAGGCAGGGCTCGTCGGACCCACTACTGCTATATATACAAGGAAAACCGTACCGTATAAGTCGGCTGAAAAACCTCATATCTACACTATAGAATCATTCCATTGGCGATAGCCATAGCTATGACCTATATCCATATTATACGGTATAAAGGAAGCCTTCTAGGCCATGGCTGCCCTATATAGGGCCTGGGTCTTCCACTGAATCTAGCTCTAGCTTCCTAGCCAGGCTATATTCCAATAGAAGGCCTATATCCATTAGCCAAGCTAGAACCTTCCCTACAAGCCTCCTAGCCTTAGGGGTCTGCCCTTATAAGGCTATCTATAAGTCTCTACGGGTATAGAGCTTCGTTACTATCTAGGTCTTTGGCTTCGGGGGGTCTAGGCATTATACAGCTAGGTACTCTACCGTTTCCTGGCCATTGCTATAAGCGTAGTAAAGGGTAGTAATTCCTGGCATCCGTGCCCTGAAAAGGAAGTCCTTAAGGCCTATAGCTTCTATACGGGCCTGTATTAGTAGGGAGCTCTAGGCCTTAGTTAGGTCTATATGCTTCTATAAGACCTGGTCCGTAAGGTCCGGGTCTACGTCGGCTAGCCTAAGAGCCCTTTATTATCTTACTTCCATTCCTTTCTTCTAGTGCTTCTTCTAGGCTTCCGCGAGTGCCTCCGTTATACCTCCCTCGCCCCTGAGGGGCTTCTAGTCCTCTACTGTATTCGCTGCCCTTTCTACTGCTATGGGCCCTATGCCGTTACGCCCGTAAGACTAGCCTATTATAAGCCTCCTAAATAATATTGCCCGGGGTCTTCTCGGGCCTATTAGCTACGCTTATTGGCTCTTGGATCCTATACTCGAAGTCTACGAGTCTTTTATTAAGGTATAAGTCTAGTGGTAGTACCTATATTTTTGCTTTTAGGTGCCGCATTAGTGTGGCTTTATAGGCCCCAGCCACTATACGTAAGCTACGGTTCTAGGCCTTAGCTAGGTATATGGCTAGGCCTACGGGCTTCCCTGTAGGTGGTATCAGACGGTAGTAACTAGGGGCTCCATAGGCTATAAGGCTACGTATGCACTTGGTATATACCTCACGGCACCTAGCTATACTAGGCCCCTAGGTCTTGCCAGCTATCCTAGCTAAGGCAAATTCCTGGGTCTTAAGCTTCCTATCTACGGCCTGGCCGTAGGCCTTTTACGAGAGCCGCCAGTCTAGCTAGACTCTTAAGAACCGTCCTAAAGCCATAGGCTCTATAGTACTATAGTTATTATTATTATTACCTAGGCCTAGGCCCGGGTTAGCTAAGTATAGTGCTCTTACTTACTATATATAGCCTTTATTAAACTATATTAGCTCGCTTTTTATTACATTAAATGCTATACCCCGGGTATCTACTTACTATAGGTACGTCTTTTAGGCCTTTTCTAATTACGTGGCATTACTTTTGGGGCTTTTATTAAAGGCTAATAGGTTAGTATCGTCTGCGAATCTTACTATACCGAGGTTCGGGTAATTATTCTTTAAGGCTTTATAAAGGCTGGCGATATATAGTAGGAATAATACTAGGGGAAGTGGCGATCCTTAGGAGACCCCGGCCTATATAGGCATTGGCTCAATAGTATAGCCGTTAAAGTATAGGCGGGCTATACGGCCTATAAGCTGTGATTTTAGCAATCGTAATAGCCACCCAGGGTAGCTGTATTCGCAGAAGGTATAGAGTAATCGGGTATGGTTAATAGTATCGAAGGCCCCCGAAATATCTAGCTAGAATAGTAAGGGCGTAAGCTTCTAGCGCTAGGCTTCCTAGACTTAGGCTATTATTAGCCTAATTGCCAGTTTAGTGGATCTATATTGCCTATTGCCTATCTATTCCTTGGAAAGAAGGCCTTTATTCTTAGCCTAGTAAGTAACCCTCTAGCCTATTATAGACTCTATAACCTTCCCTATTATAGGGAGTAAGGCAATAGGTTTATAGCCTGCTGAAGTCTTATAATTAAAGGGCTTTTTTCTAGGCTTAGCTAATACGATAGTTTTAGTATCTTTGAACTTTTCTGGGAATTATTCGAGCCTAAAGTAAGCCGTAATTAATAGTGCTAGTACCCATTATAGTAGCTGTTGAGCTGCAGGGTCCTTGCAAGCCTGGTCGTACCTGCAAGGAGAGCTACAGGGAACTATGCCCTGTAGTGGTGCGGAAGCAGAAGCGGAAGCGGTGGGATACAACGGTACGGAATGGTGGGATACGACAGCAGTGCTGAAGGAAGCAAGACCACTGTAGTACAGTGAAAGCACACTAGAAACAAAGGTCTTCAAGGCACTTGTGCCTTGGGAACAAAGGTTGTAGTGGTTGAGTACAGAGGCTTGGTTGCTTATACTATTGCTTGCTTCCTTGCTTAAGGAAAGAACTAGATACAGGAGTGAGAGGAGAGTACAGGTCTACTTATACAAGTCTTCAGGTCTTCCAGATGGTTCTACAGTGGCATGGGTCCCTGTAGCCCAGTGGGGAGCCCTGTGGGACTGATCGCCGTGCCAAGCGTTGATACATGGGAATTAGCGCATAGACCATTAAACGGTCAGTGGACCAAATAAGGTCAAACTCTTATAGTATACTGTAGCTAGAGAGAATCAACCTTTTTATAACCATCAACTTGTGTGGCGCCTACGCCCTATATATAGTATAGCTATATATAGCTACCATGTTAATGGTAGCTGCGACGATAATATAGTCTTCTCTGGACTATATAACCGATCCAATCTTTTCCTCTCGGGCATCGTTAAAAAACTAACAAGCGATTCCAGCAGACGGTAACAATTCGTTACTTAAGCCGTCGAATCCTCCCATACCTACTTTATCTATACGGCTGCCGACGGCACACATAGCCGTCGTCCGAGCGATAGGTCGCCCTTCCCGAACAGTTGCCGGGAGCAGTAGCCACCGGATCGAGCTTCTGGAATACTTACCCGAACGATCTCCTTTCTTTCCTCAATAGGATAGCCATACCTATGCAAGCGGTACGGTAATGACGACACAGTCCAACCTATCAGACCATCGATTTCGGTAAACGGGACCGATACCCCTTAGGGAAGGAACCTAACCGAACTCCAGCCTGGCTCACCACCCGTCCTTTTCTTTCATTTAATACCTTTAACCTAACTTAGCAAATAATTATCAATTAAGCGACAGATCACGGCAAAATAACACTAGCACACAGCTATAGGCTGCTGTATGCAGTCAAGGCTATTGGCAAATACTCTATGCCGCTAGCATTAATAAGGGATATAACCTTGGCTCGACAATTTCAACGCTTCGTTAAAACGGGACATAAATACGCATCGATAGTAAAATCCCTGGATATTGACATAGCTAAAGAAATTGCGCCGGTATATAGGCTTGAGGACTTCGGTAAGATAATCGAAGACCCTTTCCCGTACAATTGGTTAAACCGTAAGTAAGCCCTTCGAAATATATTGCGGAAATGGAGATAGCGTCTTGGCATAGAGCTTAATATATAGGACTCTAACGATAAGACGGTATAAGAAATTCGATAAGCTATACTAATAGTCTCCTACCGGAATGACCCGGTATTATTACTTACCTATAGCCTAAATATACTTAACGAGCTACCCGCGGAGAATCCTTAAACCGCGAGCTTACTATTATTATGACGAGAAGTACCCCGAAACGTAATATAGATAAAACTAATCATAATTAACTTGCCGGTACTTTAATAATCCGCCGTGTAACCGAGTCTAGTCGCGACGGAAGATATATCGTCGCTAGGTATAACGCCGGAGGAGTTTAGACGCTTATGTCCTAGGTAGAAAGATAAAGGCAGTAAAGGACCTATCCTAAGCATACTACTACTATATATATTAGCAAGATAGATTAATATAATAACTTCGCTAAATACCGTTTAATTATATCCGATATTAATTAATATAGTCGAAGAGCGGTTTAGTCCCGGCCGGCTATTCGGAATAATACCTATACTAAAGGCGGTATTGCAATTAGGCGATATGCTAAAGAGCCTACGATAGAATATTATACAGATAGCGCTATAACCTTAGCCTTCTATATAATTAATTAGGATCGCCTATTTAACTTTTCCTATCGTAAATTATTAACGTTATATACCGGAATAACCCTCCCTTACTTAATAAAACCATATAGATAGTTAGGACGATTATATGCAAATTAATATAGCGAGTGCGCAATTAAGTTGCATAGTATTAACTAGTTCAAGCGTTAAGTAACTATCGAGCCGTATATAAGTCGACTCTCCGTAATAGGAATTCGGCCGTTCGATACGAGCGGAAATCGACGCTAGTAACCCTTTAAGCTTCGTTGCCGGCCTTTAAATACTATATAGCTAAATAAGTGAAATTCCACTTTACGGATATCTAGCATTTAAGGCAAGGGTTTGCGTCTACGAATACGTTACTATATATAAATAGCCCTATCTATTTACCGCTAGATAAGGATAGCCCGATTTTATACGCGGAATAATAGATTAAGTATAAACTAATGATATATGCCCCGCGTATAGCCGAGGAAATCGAGGAAGAATAGGATAATTATTTATTTATTTATTGATTCTTACTCCGCTATGCCCTAATAGGGCTCGTCGGTCCCTCTACTGCTATTTACACAAGGAAAACCGTACCATAAAGGCC
>MU858977.1:0-15602 GCA_033297175.1 Cladorrhinum sp. PSN332
GTTGTTGTTGTTGTTGTTGTTGTTGTTGTTGTTGTTGTTGTTGTTGTTGTTGTTGTTGTTGTTGTTGTTGTTGTTGTTGTTGTTGTTGTTGTTGCTGTTATTGTTGTTCAATGTCGCAGAAGCCTCCTTAATCACCGACTCGCCGCTGCCGTTGATGGCGTCGTCCAGCAAAGATATGCCCTTACGGTTCGCATACTCAACAATTATACGCCGAACATCCTCCCCTCCTCTTCTGGCCCACCAGAGAGCAGTCCTTCCAAAGTAATCCTTGTCATTGAGGTTGGCATCAAAGACCCCAGTGCAGAGCAACACCTCCGCAATTTCTGCACGGCCACACCGCAACGCGATGGAAAGTGATGTTGATCCATAAACATCTCTCGAATATGGATTGACCCGGCTGTCGCTAATCAGCGCCGTGAAGAGCCCTACATTTCCTAAGTGAGGAGCATATGCCAGCGGCGTCCGGCTAGAGCTGTCACTCAGGTTTGGATCAGTGGTAGAGTGACAAAGCAGGACGTTGACAATTGCTTCGTCACCCATTTCAGCTGCAAGACATATTGCCGTTTGCCCCATCTCCTCGTTTCTCACCCCCGCGCAGTCATCATCCTTCTGAGGAAGGAGCTGAGCGAAAGATGGGTTATTCCCATCAGCTTCGACATGAAATAAAGGGGTTTGGCCGTCACCGTCTTTCAAATTCGCGTCCGCGCCCCTTTCGAGAAGGTGCTGGACAATAGCAGCCTCCCCTCGATTTACTGCCACCGTCAATAGCGTCGCGCCGCCATCCACTCTTTGATTTGGATCTGCCCCCCTTTCGGGGAGCTGCTGGACAATAGTCTCATGGCCAAACCAAACTGCCCTGAACAATGGCGTCTGACCATACTCACCCTGAGGAGCGTCTTGCCAGCTCCCGGAATGCCCGGATAGAAGAGTGTCCGGTTCTCGACGGTAACCACCCAGGTCTTGAACCGTTCCGATTCGAGAAGCCAATTCCAGGTCCCCGGTTGACGGCGGGCTAAAAAGTCCTGGTGCTGAGGCGCATAATCGGCATCGGTGAGCCGGTCAAGAACTTCCTGATATTTCCTGCCAGATTGCATTTCGGCGAGGTCTGTCCGAATGGCACTTGTACCCCTCCGGAGAACTGTCGAACAGGTATATAGTAATTAGTACAGGTTAAAGGACGGAAGATTGGGTGAAGGGGCCTCAGAATGCTTAAAAGAAATTGAGAATGCGTTGAAGAAGGAAAGAAGACTTGTAGAGAAGCAAGTGAACGCGAGAAATGAAGTAAAAGGGGATAGAAGATAGACTTCAAGCCTTTTTCAACTAACATTTACACCTTACAGTTCACACTGAGAGGCTCGACAAATGCATTCCCTCAAAAAAAAAAAAAAAGAAAAGAAAAAAGAAAGAAAGAAAGAAATACAAACATACCCGCAGTATCCCCTTGAATGAGACTCGTATCCCTCCTGATGACCGTCATATCCGTCTGAATGGCAGCCGTCTCTCCGCGAATAGCAACAATATCGCTGTGCGTATCCTAGGCGAGGCTAACCTGGCCGTTGAGGAGGGCCAGTATGAGGCTCGTCTTCTGGCTCGCAATGAAATTCACTCGCTCCTCAAAACCCTTCTTCATCAGCGGCCAGAGGGCAGGCTTGAGGTGCAGGCCTTTCTTCCACTTGACAAGGTCCTCGTGAAGGCTAGTGAGCTCCTTCTGAAGAAGATCCAGAGGACCGCCCTTCTTGCTTATTGCTGCCAACGGCAGAGGTTGAGGGAGAGTCTCCAGGACCGACTTGGTGGAGTAGATGTCGGTTAGCAGACGTTGGCGACCATCCAGGCCACCCTTGATGTCCTGAATATACTTGATGATGGGGCCGCATAGACCGACAAGCGCAACGTCACTGGCTGCCGCGCCAATTGGCCCGGCCATCCTGAGTAGCTTGACACGTATGCTTGGATATTTGTATGTATATTTTGATATCCGCTGCTTGTGTTACATATGCTAATATGCCGGTTTGGGGCATTTGAGTGCGAGGTTGGTGAATCCGGAAACGAATAAGGAGAATCGGTAGGCCTCCTTAGGATCATTATGAAGCTTGCCTAGGGAATGGTTGAGAAGTGGAAAAGGATCTTGGGTATAGCCATTGTAAAACATAAATAAGGAGTTTGGTAAGGCATATTGTCAGTGTTGAGGTTGTTTGGCCGAATGATGGGAAATCAGTGGGGAATCCAACCAAGATGGATGTCACTCGTGCCCACTAGACAGCAAGTTGCAGGAGAGTGATGGGATCCTGCGTCAAGTCTTCAAACATTTGAGCAAGGGCCTTCAATCAGCTCTCGCCCTCAAAACACAAAAGCAGTGGGAGAGACAACGAATGATGAAATATGTCAGTTCAATTTTGATATTTTCCTTTTAATGTTCATTTTTACCCCCTTCTACATGGTGGTGGTTATTCTCATTGTGTTGTGGGCTGTCCAGCCCTGGTATCATCAATTCAGCTGATTAATTCAGCAAAACAGCGCCGGGCAAGTACGCAAACATCGCGTCTGCATGATAGTTGCAGAAATAGCAAAAAAAGTAGAAAAGAGAGAAAAGAAGAAGAAGCAACGCTCATATGCAACAAATCATTGCAAATGTGTGAGTGAGTTTGTGTGTCCCCTGAGAATGCCTTCCAATTAATGCAACCGGACCGATTTCCCCTCTCCTCCCAGAAAGAAGAATATACGCCGATTTGATGCGCCATCCGTCTGGTTTATTGTTTTCGTGGCCGGGACCCCCTTCCCTGTGATGTAAGCATTTATTCGTGTCCATTTTTTCTGCCAGATGATATCAAGCCCCCAGGCATATCCTCTCATGACATCCTGTAGCGCTGTCATGCCTAATTGTCTGAATGCCGTTTTCCCCAGAGCACTCAAATCTTCAATAAACTTCAGCAGGGACCTCGGCATAGATCTCATCCTTCATCTTCTTGAGACGATCGTGCATTTCGCAAAGATCACTCAATTTGACCGGATCGGGATCCTCCAAATCGTTGATCTCCTGGTGCAGCTGCTTGTACCGCGTATAAAACTGCTTAAACTTGAAGGCCTTGTTGAGAGTGTCTTGGGAAACCCGCTGCCGTTTTCCAGAGCTGGTATCTGAGACCGAATCGCTTCTTGGCCGCTTTTTGCTCGATGGAATTCCAACTGCCCTGCCGCCGGCGCTGCTCCCGCTGCTCGAAATCGTGTCCTGACTGCGGTCCCGTTGACGCTCGCGCTCGCGTTCCCGCTCCCTGTCTCTCTGGCGCTCCCTCTGAACTTCCTTGTCGCGCTCCCTCTCTCGTTCCTTCTCACGCTCCCTGTCCCGTTCCCGCGCCTGCACCCGTTCACGTTCGAGAGCACGAGCACGAGCCGCACGCTCCTGCTCGATGTTTGATGCGTTAGTCGGGGGGGATGAAGCCAGTGGGGATGACTTCATGGGCGATGTGTTCTTCGACTTGGGCACCGATGCCGTTGTTGCCAAGCCCACTCCGCGGCCACTTTGGCTGGCATCTGAAGCTCTACGCAGACCAGTCGAGTTTGTGGCGGTCGTCGCGGACGGCTTGGCAGTAGGCTTGTTGGTTGGCTTAGCCCGCTTGCTCAGTGGAGTACCGGAACTGGAGCTGTCGTCATCATCGCTACTTCGTGGACGCTTCACAGGTTGCTTAATAGACTTGGCAACCACTTCCGCCCGGATTGTGTCCTTCTCTTTCTCCACTTCCTTGGGAACAGTCTTTATGGCTGTGGTGGGCTTCGGCTTTGGTTTCGCTGGAAGAGGCTCTTTTGGTGCCCTAGAAGCCATCACAGCTAGGGGCTTTGACTTGGCTATGGAAGCTGCAAGAGGGACCTCATCGTCATCAGAGATGTCGGAATCAGTGACGAACTCTTTCGAGAGTACTCGCACACCCTTCCCAGCCGCAGCGGGTTTAGTGGCAGGCTTTACGGGCGAGACTTTGGGTGTGGCCTTGGCTGGGGCTGTCGTCGTGGACTTTTTGTTTGATAGGAGACGCTTGGCTTGAGCCTCGGATGCCGACAACTTCTTCTTCCCTATTGTTGAAGCTTGGGAACTTGACCTGGACATGGCCTCACCGCCCTTGCCTTTCTTTAGACCCAAGCCTGCAGAATCGTCCTTTTCGGAGTCCCCTCCACTAGAATTCGTGCCATCGGTCTTTGCCTTGGGAGCTGGAGGCCCCCTGGCTAAAGCCTGTTGTAGTTTGCTGAGACACACTCCCTTTCCGCGTTCCGATACTGGGAGAAGTTTCTGCCACAGAGAATCCGTCGTTGCCAGCCGCATACGATCATATTGTTTGATCGCATTGTTGATCGCTTGTTCACGGTCTTGTTCCGTGGCATAGACATACTCAAAGACATCAAGTTCCTTCCAACACCTCTTCTTCAATAACCACTTTTGAAGACTGCTGTCGAAATCGGCAACCTTGTTTAGCGCATCGGTAAACTCCTGATCAGACCACTCAGACCACTTGACACGCAACTCTTGGAAACTCTGGCCATCTAGGAGAGCAAGCTCGTGAATGATGGCAAAAGTCGGCTGCCTGGCTCTGTCAACCGAAGTGGTGTTGCCCGGTTGTATTGACGGTGAACGAACGCCACTTAGCAGAGGACTTGGTGGTAACGAGCGAGGCGAGGCGGTGTCGAGCAGCCTGTTACCTGGCTTGACCTTACCCTTCGACGGTAAGAAGCCCCCAACAACCACAGCACTATAGTCCATGTCAGCACGGTCGCCCTTCATACTATATTCACGGTCCACATACGAGTTCTCCCGTTTGTCGGACGCGACCTTGGCGAGCGAGCTTTTTAGGTTGGCTATCGCATCGTTGTCGGCTTCTTCTGTGGTTTTTGCGGACTTCTTCGCCCCAGGCCTCGAAGCATTTGAAGCCAAGTGCACAGGCATGACGGGCTCCGATAGCTTACTGATTGTTTTCGGGGATGCTGCGTCGCCATAGTAGATATCGTAGTCGTAGTCGTCCGCCAACATTGGTAACTCGAATTCTTCGCCGTTTATCCATATGCCCTTCAGTTTACAGTTAGCAACAGTGGTCCACCGAACAAAGCGTGTCCCTTCAAGGCTACTCTGTCGCTTGTGAACCAAAACCATCGGTTCAAATATCGAAGGTGCTTATAGCCGCAAAGGTTCCAACAGAGAAGATGCAACTTACAGGATCACTTCCGAGTGACAGTTCGATCGATCCGCCATTTTGCGTAATGGCGATCAGTTCTTCGAGCTGGTCGTCGCTGAGAGTGATTCCAAATGCCTGCATCGGCAGCCCAGCCATGGCTTTGGCTGAGCCGTCCAGCGCGAGACCGCCATCAGCTATGTTGAGCGCCATCTTGGATACTCAAGCATGCAGGTGACGTCTTCTCGTCCTCTCCTCCCCAAAATAACCCCTGAATATCCCTTTCTGTTCCTTCCAGTTTGCCAATATTTCCAGAGTTTCTTGCCGTATTTCAAAATCGTAGGCTGTGCCAAGTTCGTAGGTTGCCGGCAAAGGTGAAGGTCGGGCAATCAATCATTGGCTGGCAGTCGGGAATGGGCACTTTCGGGTCAACCTTAGTCCAGTGTGTGTCTGTAATGGCTAGAGCCGGAATCCAAAAAGAAATACCCAATGAGTCCCTCTTCCAGCTCTATACGAGGGACGTGGTGTGTCCAATGTGTAACAATGCAATCCAAGCTTGTCCAGACCAGCCCAACGATCGGACCCGCAGCATATGGTACTGGGAATTGGTGAAGCAAAAGCAGCTTTCGAGTCGGCCACGAAGCTCGAGGGTGCCCTGGCAGGAGAAGGACTGGGGATGGCCCCTTTGACAAATGGCGTGGGTTGATAGCCACCGGTTACGAGGAAGCAGAGCGTCGGGTGCGATATCTGTCGACTGGTGGGCTCGGTCGAGGTTCCCGTTTCTCCAGGTACCCAGAAAGGGACCAAGGGCAAGGGGGGGGGGGAGGTGCGTGTGGTAAACAATGCAATGTAAGAAATGGAAGAGAGTGGTGGGAGAAAGGCGAGCGAGCAAGTTCCCCCAACAATTCCCAGAATGAAGCACGAGGCGGTCGGTCGGCGGGTGCCGTGGAGAAAGACCGAGGTGTTGTTTGATGATGATGTTGAAGAAGGTGAACACAAAGAGAAAGGGAACCGAGGATTGACAGCACCCGGCCCAGTCCACGGTCCAGCACCTGCTTGGATGGGTGGATGGAGAGATGGAGTGAGAGTTCGAAGGAGGGAGGGCGGAGTGACCTGCTCGCGGGTTGCACGACCACGTCCCGGCGAGTACCTCTGGTACTTTGGAATGCACCGCTGCAGCAGCTTGGGGCACCCGCTAGAGCCCACCAGAGTCCACCAGGTCTTTGTTCCACTCTGTGGTCCGACTGTGGGATGGCGCAGGTCGCCCAAGGTTTCAAGGTTTTGACTGGTCCAAAAGTTGGGGCCCGGCCTGAGTGGGCCGAACAGTGGCGGTACCATCAGGTACACAACGGCACAAAAGTCACTTCGTTCTCGTGCCCGACAGGGGGCAGGGATTGGCGGGTGAGCAGCCATCCTGCATCGTACCCTTTTTTGTATTTCTGTATTACACACTTGTGAAATGGCCTCCACGCTTCCTTTCACCAGTCATCTTCAACTCAATCTGGAGCTTGTCCATATATTGACAGGCATCATCTTGTTTGATATGAAAGAAATGAAGAATGAATGATCAACTCGTCAGATTTCAAACAACAAAGTGCATTTGTTTTTTGACGTGGCTCCTCAAAGAGGCTCCTTAGTGGATTGCCCCGTTCCAGTTACAGGGTTGTAAAGTTTGGAAATGACCACCAGCCAGGTTCTCACATTTCCCTCCAGTTTGTAAACTGGACTGCGGATGGGCTATCCGATCGGACAGCTGGAACAATCTTGATCAAATCATCATCGCTCGAAATTGTAACTATTATCTTCATATCTGTTTACAATCATTCAGGAGTCCATCCTCGGGCCCGTTCCTGTTCCTCTCCAAATCAACAGACTGTTTATCCCAACAAATGATCAAATGGACGATTGAAGATCTGGGGACCCTGAGTTTGGTGACGAATGTGGCCCGTCCTCCACCTGTTTACGCAGTAGTGCATCGTCTCCGAAGGGAAGGAGGCCCGGCCCCGCCCTTTCTGGGCATCTCCCGCACAGTCTGTGACTTGACTGACTGACTGGACTGGGACCCAATGTCTCCAAGGCAACCCGGAACCCGTGGTTTTTTTTGGTCGTTTTTAGCAAATGTTTTGACACCTTGACTCAATGGCCTGGTGATTTATACTTCAAATACCAATTGAGAGTTTGGTAGAATCCTGAAGCTACCTACCCTTCCCGCAGGTAAATGTCATCAGTAAAAAGACTCAAAATCATGCTCTCTTCAGGCAGGTTGGGAATTCACCAGAGACCCCACCGCCCCGCTCGCTTGCGGTGTTCTGCTTCCATTGTTGCCATGCCTGCACACTCTCTCAACCTACAATACACAGTATGGAATATACACGGGAGTATTCTGCACTGAACTGTGCGCTGTGTCGTATATATTTGCTGTCCAGCATCCCTAATTCGTCCGAACAAGAGACACCTGCAGAGGAAGAGGAAGTCAGCACACCGGCATCGGTGTGGCACGTATCGTGTTCTGGGTAGCAGTTTGACCATTGCTGCTGTGCCTTGTGTGTGAGTAACGGCCCCCTCATCCATTCAAAGTCTCAGATTGGTTTGCTTTGCTGTTGCTCCTCATCAACTTTCCAATTTGAGGTGGGGATGCCAATTGGGGGTGCCTGCAATGGCTCCTTGTCATTACACAGTGCGGGATGCCATTCACTGAGGAGGATACGCGAGTCCCCTTTCCCAGCCATGCCCTGTAATGAATGATTCACCAGCGACGGAGACTGGGCACTGTGGACTTTGCCGTCACCACCAGCCAGCCAGCCATGCCCTGCTTTGATGCCTTGCTGCTTGCAAAACTTTCATGTTGGCATGTATTCAACTAATTTTAAACACCTGCACCTCAGTTCCAGCTGTCTCGTTTATCAACCGTCTCGGGCCAGAGACCTGTTCTGATGAGACACACTTTTGCCCAAGTTCCTAGAGGCGGCCAGTGATAAAAAAGCGGGTTTGTTTATGTGGAGAACCTGTCTTGGTTGGGGTCGTTGACGGTTGGGCTGCGGCAAGCTCATTGAAAAATATCCAATCCAGGAGAAAACCTGGAAGGGAAAGGTCGCGTGTCTTCCATTTCCCTCTGAAAATTGCATTCAAGCCTGCCTCAAGTTTCTTTTCCAGTTTTTGTCTGATGTTTCCATTTAATTGGCGGCAGAAGGTTTTGGGGCGAAATTGCTAACAAGCAATCGTCTGATGATGCATGGATTTGAAAGTATTGGTGCATGGGCCACAAGAGAAGCAGGCAGGCATAAAACACATTTACATCATTTCACCATTTCACTGCTGAAACATTCAGCTGGCAGACCACACCTCAATACACCCTGCATTGTCCTTGTTGTGTACCTGCTTGTTTGAGATCTTGGCCGTTTTCTGAGCGGCCGTATCTTTTGCGATGAGCCGGAGTATTCATTCTAGAGACTTTTTGGTTCTTCAAACGAGGAGATTTTCATCGTTACCTTCAGACAGAGAAACTCCGATGTCTTCCAAGCCAGTTCCGTCAACCGTCATGTGTGTGTGATGCATGAAGGGCGGCTGACGCGCCTCGCAGGAAAGAAGCTTGTCGCCTGCTGCTATCGGCCTGGCCGTTGACAACATTCTCAATGCTCTTGACAGGAAAAAAGAAGGTGGAATCAGATCGATTCGCTGGTTGGGTAGCCATGCGGTGCTGCGATTCCTCCCAAGAGGTGGATGAGATGGGTGGAAAGCGAACCAGCCTGTTGGATCTATCACAACATCTGCAACAACTAGACGGCCCAGATCTCCCTGTTTCCTACAAGACATGGCATCAACCAAGTTTGGCCCTTGAGTAAGACGCTCGTCAATTATGTCCTAATTAAGGATTTGAGGAATGGTATGCCGAATCCCCGATCTCATCCGACGATCTCCGCTGGAATTCATCTGGAACTCAGCAGTCTCGGCTTTTTCTCTCGCACCTCGCATGTGCGCAACCTTTGCGCACATCATGGCGCCCGGGGAAGTCTGTTCACTCCCGTTGCTCGCCGATGTATGACGAGGCCCAAGTCGTACTCAGTATCATGGCACTGCTTCCCTCAAATCGCGTGGTGCAAACCACCGTGCAGTTTGAAACCTTGTTCACCTATTCGTTCACATCTGCTATACACGGCCGGGCAGAAATCCGCTTGGGGTTACACAACACACCATGTGTCAAGAAGGTGCATTGCTCAGAACCAAACTGGCGGTGGCGGTCAAACCGAAAGACTGGTCGGCTTACTATACACAGAGGAGCAACTTCAGAGTCTGGGAAAGGCCCGACTGCATGCTTACAATGTTCTCCAGCAGAATGTCACTGCCTCCAAAAATGGCGAGGCCGTGTTGGATCCGCTCGTATCCACATATCCGGCTTTGTTTTGGTCATGGCGGTCAATCGTGGCTGAAGATTCGCAACAGACTTGCCGGACGTAACAAGAGGTGTGGTTGGTAGGATGAAGTCTATCATTGGGGGGCGAATTCATCACCACTCACAGCCATCCCATCCAGCCTTATGACTTTCAGTGTGGGCCACATCTTTCATCAGCAGCACTCAGGTTTACACAAGGGTGCAGGAACGGCATTTCTGTTTGGCTCGTTTCCTGAGCTGGGTGGCTGGCGCTACCCTTCGGAATATTTCGCTGCGAGTGAACTTGGAGAAGCGATGATGGCCGATGGTGGGCCATCATCGCTTTGGCAGCCGCCACCATAGACGCGAGATGTGACACATGTCATCCATTTTGCAGTAAAGAACCCCCAGGCGTCAACTTTCATATTACCGTTGAAAAGCCCCCGAATGATCGGGGAGCACTTGGGGGCGTGACCCGTGACTTACCAAAAGATCTTTCCAACAGGTACATCGTGGTACTTCCACTCGTTCTCTCTTCCCCCCACCACCTCAACCAAAGTATTGTCGGGTGGTGCGCTGGACCTGGGACGCCGAGACCTCCCGCATTTCCCATCTCCAATCGCTTTTACTGCCCGCTGGCCCGCACCATGCCTTTCCTGGACTCAACCAATTCACTCTGTTCCATATGGGCTGCTGCAAGTTTTGCCGATTTCCTAAACCGACTACCCCTCCTCTCCAGCCCTGTCATGTTGCGAGTTTGAACTTACCAGGTATTGGTAATAATAGTTCACAGGACGTAGATAAACTGGCTCCCAGGTTTGATTTGGAATAGCCCAGTCAACAAATCACAGGGTCTATAAACCCCAATCAAGCAGAGCGAAAGGCATTGAACACCATAGGCCACACGGAAGGGCCAATGTCACACATGACGCCGCAGACGCAGGGCTGATTCAATACCATACATAGTGTAATATGTATTAGTAACGCATGCACTCACTCACTAAATGACGCTGATGCCCGGAACCCCGCCAACTTTCTGTTGTGGGGCAGGTTGGTTCAACAGCGAAACAACTAAATTGATTTCGAATTCAAACATCAAATCTGGGAGGGACGGTAACGGAATCTTGAAGGAGTGGAAGACCCATGGAGATATGCTTTCATTCTTATTATCCCGGAGTTTCGAAGGTTCCAAGTTTCGGCTCGAGTGCCACCGATTCTATAACAATCTATCCTGAAATTTCATGGTCAGACCGGGGGAGAAGTAAATTACAAGACGAGTACGGAATTTACACCCTGGTGGGTGTCCTTACAGACCGAATGAAACTATTGAGCTTTCCGTCTGGCCGGTTACATCTAGCTTCGCCGTCAATAAACATGAAGGATGTCATTGCTGCTTTCTCGTTCCCGCGGGGGTCCAAAAAAGCTGAATGCATGCATCGTTACCTTGAGGTCAGCCCACAAGGAAGAGAGCAGAAGTGTGAAGCGACCGGGAATTGACTTTCAGCCACTCACGTAGTTGAAGGTAACATCAATGGGTTGAACCCAGTCAAACAACCAGCGAGTGGGCTTTAGTTCCGTTCTTCCTTTCTGAACCTGCAGGAAAAGGACAGAGAATGGGCCGACTCTGTTATACCTTGATGGTCTCTTATTAATTGGGAATGCTACAACATCGCGTGGTCTTATATTGCAAAAAGAAAGAAACCGAAGTGGGATCGGCGGACCGGTATTTTCTTCTTCACAGAGCGTAATCCCTTTACACACCGTTGGTATGTATGTAATCTACATGTTTTGTCATCATCACCCTAACCTACCGCCATTCTCCTCGCCGTCGGATAGCAACCTGAGAAGCAATCGCCCTACAAGAGCTAACTGCATTTACCTACCGAAACCTTCTCATGCACTTGCATCGCCTCTCATCACCAACACGGATATGCCACCCCTACCGTTTGGGACTAGATCCAGAATCACCGGAAGTGGCGGGCATCTTGGAAGCTGATTGATGAGTGATGAACCAAACCCAAAGCTTCCGAAACAGAACCCTCACAAGCACCAACAACACCGGCTTTTGTCGGCAGTATCCACTTACTCTCCCCAGGAACGTGGAAGACCGAGCGAAGAGGAGAGGAGGGGTTGTTAATCGGTATATATAGAATTTATATCCGCACCGGAGGGAGAGGTACCGTCCGGGGTGATCGGACGGGTTATCCGTACGGAACTAGATGCAGTTGCAAAGGCAATCAATGGGCCTTTTTACCTACGCTTTTACCGGGGTAGCGAACCTGGGGAAACTTATTGAAATCCTGTGCCTGTGCCTGTGTTTTCCGGGGATTGCGTCGTCGTGCACTGTTAATATGGCCGTTGGGCGGGGGGTGATAATGGTGGTGCAGAACACATTCCCCCGCCCTCCGATAGCCGGCGGCATCCTGTTCTGCAGGTGATGGAAACCCATAAAATGTCGACAAAAAACGCCACCATTTTCAACACTGCACCACTGCAAGCAATAGCTCATGGTAATTAAGACCTGTCAAATATGGAGAATTATTACTTGTTGGTGGCCTATATTCAGACACACAGTGCAAAGCATTATAGGACATTTTGAAACTTCCCCATCGAAGGCTTCTCCTCCTTTGACACCCATCCTTCGGCCCCATGTGGCATTCTGAATATCCACTTTCCATAAAAGGGTGGGACTCCGAACCACCGTCACCCTCACTGTTGTGGAAGGGTCCTTTGGAGGGGGACAATAATCAAGGCAGGGACTGTCGTACTGTACCTGCGTAACCCTCACCTCACCCTTTTCAGACTGGATGTGCTGGCTTCCTTGATCTCAGGTACCCGATGAGGTGAGCTCTTTTTGGTCTATCCACGAGGTGTTTTTGTCCAACGCGCCCAAGAAATAGTCCGGCTACGGTTTTTCTTTTCTTTTCTTTTCTTTTTTGGCTCTCGGTGTGATGAGGGAGAAAAGATCACGAGAGCATTGAACCCTCGTCACATCCCACGTTGAGAGCCCACCGGCCAACCACCCAATTCACTCATTTTTCGCACTGGGAAAGTTTGCTGTCATCAATTCCTTGCATGTCTCGCATAATGACATACAGCCCCGACAAACAAGGAAATGATTACTTGCAGTCCAAACCCGTCTTACTTACACCGCACACCGTGGATGAAAGAATAATCCAGCACATACCACCAATACGGATCTTCACCGGAGGAAACTTTCCTGTGTGCCTGTCCACAATCAATGACTTTTCCAGACGTCGTACCAAATCTTGATCGGGTTTAGCCGATCATATGTGGGGCAAACCACTCCCTCCATTCCGAATTGGTCAAAGAGTGCTGCAAAAGTCAGACGCTATTTCTTTTCTGGGTAAAGTCGCTTTTTGGTAAAGGGCCCTTGTCTAGCGGTCAAGTCCCAGGGAGATCTCTGAGCTGCTTGGCAATCACCAATTTGAATGTTGAGGAAAACTCGGAGTGCTAAAATTAAAGACTTGACAGACAGCAGGAGCGTGAAGTTGTAGGTAGCCGGCCTCGTGGGCTTGACCTTGACGGAGTAGCGACAAAGAAGAGACTCCACATTTTGACGGTGCATTATCCGGGAACCCCGTTTTCTTCGATGATGGATGATGGATGGCCCGGCCAGTCCCGACCGACCGGCGGCCCGGGCGATGATGAAGCAGAAGCGACTGCAACTAACTCCTCTTTTCTTTCTTGGAAGATCTTCCACCGCCAACAAAGTGTTTTTTTTCTGAAACAATTCAAGTTCACACTGTAAACAAACACTTCTTTCGAGGGTTACGAAAGGTTTCAATTTTATACAAAACGCGAAGGCTTCAATCCGGGTTGCAGATGTGATTGAGGTCCCGGGAGGCATTTTGATTACATGTAGACTAGGTGGCATGGTCTCGCTTTGTGAAGATACCACGGATGTGCCTAGATATGTATTCTGCCCATTCACAGGCATACTAAGAACGATGCACGCATGACACAGATAGTCTGTACGCAGCCGTCTATCTTTTCTCTTTGGAGTTACCCATAGTATTTTTCATATTTCACCCATCGCTTCTTGGAAGTTGGATACCTCCCCAAAAGTCCCTTTGACATCCTCTGACACCTCTTTCCAGAATCTCGCCGAGCTGTCCAAGACCAATCAACAATTCTTCCTTGCCAAAGCATCACTGGAGATCAACAGCGTCAACGTCACAGCGTCAGCACCCCGCCGTTACTTAGCTGGATGATATACGGCCGCGTCTTCGACTTCAACCCCTTCTCATACTCGCTCGCCATTCTCAAAAACCTCCATCAAGGCAAACGCGGACCTTTCCCGTTGGCTGAACCAATCAGCCTTCATCCAACCGTTATCCCGCCCGTCCGCCTCTCCTTCCCACCATGGGAAGTTGGCCATGTCCTCCCAGCGAGAACTGGGTCCGACCAATGCCTCACCAGGTCCAAGTGGGTAAAATTGGCTCAGGCTAGCTCTCTCCGAGTTCCAAACTTCCAATGTATCAGGCTGGAGCCCATATGCCGCTGCTTCTCTCGCTTCTAGGCACAAGACAAAGTCAATGGCTGTTTCCAGATCGGTCTTGATGATCTTGTCATTTATTTTGAAGTCGGGGTGGGTAAATTTGGAAATGGAGTCAAAGGATATTGGCCCGCTGAGACCTTCCTGAACGCCCGTGCGCACGAGAAAGACGGGTAGCTCTCCAACGGTGGTTCTTGAATAGTTTATCCTCGTAGTCGGGGATGCTGTCCGGGTTCTTGTGCGCCGCTATTTGCTCGACGTAATAGCTCCTGCGCGCTTCCACCTCGGTGAGATAATGGTGTCGATTGCTGATTCGGATGGTGGCTCTTCGTAAGAGAGGTCCTTGGGCGCGATAAGTTTGCAGATGAAACGATCGTACTCTATCTCGCTGCGCCAGGGGCGGAACCAGCAGCGATAGATGTAGTTATGAAGAACGTTACGAAAGGGGAAAGGCCCGCCGGCCGTAGAGGAGGATGTATAGGGGTACGGAATTAATTGCATGTGTCGGCAAATTGGTCTCGGGCCGTAGCAGGAAGCTGCTTGATATCTTTCATTGAGGGGCAGTATGTGTCCTCAACTGCCACGTCGCGGAGTGTCTTGCGGTAAATGAATTCTGAGGATGTTCTGCCCATCCACAGCTGTTCCTCGAGTGTGTATTCTGAGGTAGGCTTTCCGTTGAATGGAAGGTGGGCACGTGAGTTTGCCGCCTCCGTCAAGTTCTTCGTTGGTGGTGGGGAGGACATCGTATTAAGATTCTATATCGACAGGTTTTGTTGGAATCCTTCGAACAGTGATAATTTGTGATGATAATGCAAAGAATGAATGAATGTTGAGTAAGAGCCTGGCCTAGCAGATGGTGCTTTGTCGGTTGGCAAAGATACTGACACAGTAAGTCCGTGAAAATACATGAGTTCAGAAAAAAGACAGAATACTTAACCAATGGAAACAAAGTTTGTGCTTGAAGGCTACATGGTCGAAGAAGTTACTCGCGCAAGATCCTCCTACCTGCGGATTATACTTTCACACATTTTAACACGTTTTGATGGCTGTCTCATTGTTTTCTATGCTGGCATTCTGCCACCTCTCACGCATACATAACCAGCCACATGACTTTAATCCTTCCCACACTGGAGAGGACACGATATTCGGAATCAAGTGATTTGCTCGTTGAGGTCCTAACTGCCTATGATGTCTAGTGATATCGCTAAAGATGAATAAGCGTTAATTGAAAGGGCAGGAAATATTAAAGGGACAGAGTTTTGGGTCAGCAAAAACAAAGCGAGGTAATGCAAAGTGTGTGAGCCATTGAAAGAAATTAGAATTCTGTGCTAGAAAGCAACACGGCCCTATCAGTTGAATCCATCCGCCGCCGTCCGTCCGCCAGTCAGTCCGTCCATCACCAACCATAACACAAAGTTTTATGTTTCCTGTCACAAATGACAAACTTTTGTCCTGCTTTGTGCTCGACCCCCTTTTTTTTTTTTTTTTTTTTTTTTTTTTTTTTTTTTTTTTTTTTTTTTTTTTTTTTTTTTTTTTTTTTTTTTTTTTTTTTTTTTTTTTTTTTTTT
>MU858978.1:0-15100 GCA_033297175.1 Cladorrhinum sp. PSN332
GTATTAGCTCGCTTTTTGCTGCGTTGAATGCCATGCCCCGGGTGTCTGCCCACTGTAGGCACGTCTTCCAGGCCTCTTCCAGTTGCCTGGCATTGGTTTCAGAGCTTTTACTAAAGGCTAGTAAGTTAGTATCGTCTACGAATCCCACTATACCAAGGTCCGGGTGGTTGTTCTTTAAGGCTTCGTATAGGCTGGCGATGTACAGTAGGAATAGTACCGGGGAAAGTGGCGATCCCTGGGGGACCCCGGCCTGTATAGGCACTGGCTCGGTGGTGCAGCCGTCGAAGTGTAAGCGGGCCGTACGGCCTGTAAGCCATGATTTTAGCAGTCGTAGTAGCCAACCGGGGTAGCTGTATTCGCGGAGGGTGTGAAGTAGTCGGGTGTGGTTGACAGTGTCGAAGGCCCCCGAAATATCCAGCTGGAGTAACGAGGGCGTAAGCTTCTGGCGCCAGGCTTCCTGGACCTGAGCTACTATTAGCCTAATTGCCAGTTCAGTGGACCTATACTGCCTATTGCCCATTTGTTCCTCGGGAAGAAGGCCTTTATTCTCAGCCTAGTAGGTGACCCTCCGGGCTACTATAGACTCTATAACCTTCCCTATTGCAGGGAGCAAGGCAATAGGTCTATAGCCTGCCGGGGTCTTGTAGTCAGAGGGCTTCTTTCCAGGCTTGGCTAGCACGATGGTTTTGGCATCCTTGAATCGTTCTGGGAACCACTCGAGCTTGAAGCAAGCCGTGATTAGTGGTGCCAGTACCCACTGTAATGGCTCTCCACAGGCTTTAAGGAAGCCTATAGGCAGTAGATCCTTCCCTGGGGCCTTCCACGACCCCATTCCTCCTAGTGCTATAGCCACGTCGGGTGGTAAGACCTCCCTTTCGACCTCGAATCCTGGCTGTTGGTCGTATTGAGTACTGAAGGTTGTATCGTAAATGTCGCTTAGGTTGGCCGGTGGGTTAGGGAAGAATTTCTTTGCTAGGGCTTCGGCTTTCTGGCTGAAGGTAGTAAGGCTGGTTGGCTGGCCAGTAGGGTCTTGGGGGCCTATGAAGGCTGGGAGCTTCGGGGGGTCGGGTGGTAGGAAGCTCTTGCACCTGGCCCACCGTTCCAGGTCCCATAGGAGCCTGGAGTCATCCCCCGCCTCCTGTAGTGTAGTCCTCCAGGCCTTTGTCCTAGCTTGTGTTATTGCCTTGGTTAAGGCCTTCTGGTTCTTGTTAAGCACTGTCTTGGTATGCTCGTTCGGGGCCTCCTTGTATTGGTGCTCTGCCTTCCTGGCTTCTTGCAAAGCCTCCTTGACTGCTGGGCTCTACTAGTGGGATTGGTGCCCACTGTAGGGCTTCCTCTGTGGTGTGGTCACTGTGGCTATCCTCGTTAGCTCTTCGACTAACCAGTCGAAGGCCTGCCTTAGTCCCTCTATAGTGGTAACCCTAGCCCGTAGGCCAATAGGCCCGGAATCCAGTAGGCCACTGGCCCTAGGTAGGTAGGCCGCTTCAGCTTCCACCTCCTTCCTATCCATCATCTTCCAATTCCAGCCCTCCCTGGCTAACGGAGCCTGCCTTGGTCCTTGGTTGATTTCCAGCACCTGTGGGTAGTGGTCGGATTTCCCTCTCTCGGCTACGCCTTGGTAGGTTGTTTCTAGGCCTACAGAGGCCTAAAAGTGGTCGATTGTAGAGGGCCTGCCCCTCTGGTTGCCCTGTGGTTCCCGGGTTATAGTGCCGTATAGCGTACGGAGGTCTAGTTCCCACTGTAGTGCAAGTTATAGTAGGTCTTCAGACTTGTGATCTATACGGCCGTAGTGGTCCCAGAGTAGGTGGTAGAGGTTAAAGTCCCCTGCTAGTACTATAGGCTGGCCTGGTCTAGGCCTTACGAGTAATATCGAAGGGATTGTCTTAGTATCTGGGGGATTATATATCGACCAGATCTCGAGCCCTCTTCCTTCGTTATTGGCTAGGCTAAACCATACCCTACAATAGTCCCTAGCCACTTCGAAGTCCCAGGCCTCTATCTGGTACCGCTTACTGACGTAGATAGCTGCCCGGCCCTCTGGCTAGTAGATTAGGTGATATTTCGAGCTCCTAGGGCAATACGTTGACTTAGTGAAGGTATTGATCCACGGTTCCTATATAGCCAAAATGTCGTATTTGGCTTCCTCAAGCAGTATTTCTAGGCACTGCTTATTGCCTTAGGTATTCCATAGTAGTAAGCTTCCTACCATGAGGAATCCATAGCTAGTCCTTCAGTAGGTTAGGTGCTAAGTATAGCTAGTAGCTCTAGGCCGGCATCCGGAAGGGAGGCTTGGGTAGGCTGGGAGGCTTGGGTGGGCTGGGAGGCTTGGGTGGGCTAGGAGGCTTGAGAGGCCTATATAGCTGGTATGTTCTGGAAAGCTTATTGGATTTCTCTATTGAATGCTAGCCGGGCTTGGGAGGGATGTTAACCAGCCCTCTAGAGTACCTCGCTAGTAAGGGGCTTTCCCCAGCGCCTCTTGCGGCTTCCTACTACCTAGAAGTCCTCTGTATCTCCTAGGGGGGCTTATGCAGTGTATATGAATTATGTGGGTGGGCCGAATGTAGCCCTGGTTGCAGTGGCTGCCTCGTAGGTGCGGGGTCTGTATTGGTAGGCCTCCCTAGCTCTTTGCTTAGCCAGTACTGCCTTTAGGCATTCTTTAGCCCATGCAATATACCCTCCTCCGCAGGCTAGGCATTTACAGGGCACTTGGCCACTATGGGTAGGGCACTAGGCTTCTCCGGCCTTACCGCCCTCTCCGTAGGCACCTATGGCACACCTGGGGCACTTGGCCGGCTTACGGCAATAGCGCTATAAGTAGCCCCATTCAAAGCACTTATAGCACTGTACTAGGGCTAAAGTGGCCCAATAGGGCTCGCACTCGAAGATCTAAGCCCTCCAGACCACTCCGTTATCACAGGCTCTGCGGGCCTCTTCTTAGTCAGTAAGGGTAACCATTACCGTAGCTCTGGTGAACTATAGGTTATAAGGGAGCCTATATTTGACTTTTTCAACCGTTATTAGGCCTAGCTCCTTACCAAAGTCCTCTTCCGAAACCCCCTCAAGATTAGCCTTCTTTAGGCCTTTGACCAATATAGCATAGGTTCTCTAGGCTTCTGTAGCCTCCTGCCCGAAGGCTTCCTGGATCCACTGCTTATTGGTTAAGTACCATAGCTTCGTAGCCGGGTCCTTAAAGGTAACTATAACATCCCCGCTAAGTAGCTGCCTAGCCGCCACAGCTCCCTAGCGTATGGAAACCTGGTTGATGGCCTATACGGTCTCCTGTGGAGATCTATTTCTGTATTCTGCGGCCATATTAGACCCCCTGATCAAGACCTCCTGGCCTTGCCTAGCGGGCACAACCTTCTTCGGGACGGCTTGGTTCGGTAAGGCGGTAGCTGCTATGGTGGCCCAGCAGCGTGTGGGAGGTTAGCTAATTGCTTAGATATTGGTAGTCTTCAAGGCTTCCTTGACCCCTTCGGCCACTGCTTTCTTCAAGAGGGCTAGGTCACTGCGGGGCTATACGTGGGCTTAGTAGGCTTCGAGGAGTTCAATGCCGATAGCTCTTACTTGGGCCTTCGCTATGGCCGGGGCCAAGGCTATAAGCTTATCGATTAAGCCTTACTCTTATGCTTCAATCATTTCGAGTCGAAATGATTGAAGGTGGGGCTAGCGCCCCCCGCCCATTGGTCCAAAAAACAGACGCTCGGGCCGCCACCGAGTCGAAATGATTGAAGAACCCAGAGGTCAATCATTTCGACACAAAACGATATCCAAATTAGAAAAAATTGGTGTAGACCCCCCAAAAGTGCCCACGCCAATACCGAATCCGCCGGTTTGATTCCCCCATCGACGTTGTGGTTGCCGTGCAAGCCGAAGTTGGGGTTATCGCACGAAGTTGGGGTTGTCGCACGGACCATATCGCCGTGGGAAGAAGGCGGGCATCAGAACGACGAAAAAGCAAATTGTCAGCCGCCACGCCATCCCATTTCCCAGTGACAGGGATAGATGAAAAGTGAAAAAAAAAGGGGGGGGGGGGGGGGGAGAAGGGAGAAAAAGAAGGATTTGAAGAAAAGGAAGAAGAAGAAGAAGAAGAAGCGAAAGTTTGCATGTAAATTATAATACAGAATCACCATTCCACCCCGTGGTTGCCACATACGTATAACCCCATTCATATATATCATATTCACCACATACATACATGATACGATGCATCCATTCGACGAAGTGTTTATGTTATCACGCCAGCAACGGGTTGCCGTTTGCAAGTCGTGCCGCCACGCCGTATTGCCAGGTTCGGTCCGGACACACGTCCAAACGCGGCACCGGTATTTATCAAACGAGAAGCGGCAACGAATCATCACGCAGGCATTAGAGTGGGAGCGACAAGGAGTATTATCGCCGGACATCAACGGCATCCAGTTCCCCGGCCGCGAGGAACCCGCCATTGCGGATTTACCGGTATGGCCGGACGGCAAGAAGTGCGTTTTGCCCGGGGCCGACGGTCGCCCGTGCGGATATATTCAACGAACGAGGTATGGCATTCAGAAGCATTGCCGTGACGTGCATGGATGGGTAAACAGACGCGCACGCGGGGGGAAGCCGGGCACCGTCGCGCCCGGCGGCGAAGGCGAAGCGTGGATCGACGGCATCCATTGCCAGCGGTTCGGCCATACCGGCGTATTGCAGCGGTTATTTGAAGTTGCGCCGGCATGTACGGACGGGCCCGGCGGCGCACATGCGGCCCAGCCGGGACCGGAGGACGAGGTGTTATCCCAGTTCAAAGCGTTGGCCGAGGCCATCAAAGACAACGATCGGAAGGCGGCGGCGGAGATCGGCGAGCAGTCGAGGTTTTCCGCCAATATGTGGGTACGCCGGACCGGTTGGCCCCGGCATTTGCGAGGATTCGACCGTGAATGGTTGGCAGGCACGGCGCAGCCGCGGGACCCGGGAAAGCGGGAGGGGAGAAGTCGTCGTGCGCATGAGGAGGATGATGAAGAAGAGGAGGAGGAAGACGAAGGCAAAGACGAAGCGGCAGTAAGCGAGGATGCGTTAGCCCGCGTATTATTGGCAGTGGAGCGGGTTATTTGGCGAGCCCAGCGTACATCCCGGGTTGATGTGGTAGGGTCAGCGGCCATTAATTATATCAGTAGGCGGGAGGCGGGCGGCGATTCGAACGAGAAGCCGTTTCACGCAGAGCAGAAGGGCCAGACGATGGAGCGGTATACCGAATCGTGGAAGTCGGTAGTGGCATATATATGGCGGACGTTCCATTTAATACCGGCAGACGCGACAGAGGCAGTTAAACCGACGGGATGCACAATTGACGGGGAAACAGACGGTAAAACAGAGGAAGACGAAGGAAATAGTAATGGGGAAAGTGGTTATAAACCCCGGGCCGGGCAGGGAGAGAGCAGAACCCGGAACCGGCGGCCGGCATACCATTTCACCGCATACCAAACCGAGGTGTGGGACCGGTTACAGGAAGCGGCGTACGGATATATTCGAGCGGGGAACCCGGGGGAAAGGGGTGATCGGGAGAGGCAAGAACCGTCACCGAGCCCAGAGATCCGTGATGAGGATATGAGCGAGTCCATGAGCGAGTCCATGAGCGAGGCCATGAGCGAGGATATAGGCCAGGAAGCAGGCCCCGAGCGGCGTTCCGGCATATGTAGCCAGGATCCAGAGCAAAGCCAGGATATCCAAGCGTTGGAGAGATGCGTATTGGAGTTTATCATCGCGTTGTTGGACCATAACATTGGCGATAACGAATACCAGAACGCATTATATAGCGGTTTGGCCGTATTAGGAATCCACGTTGGGCACGGATGGAGGAGCGCGTTGATTTACACGCCCCGTTTATCGGCCATCGTCACAGTAGCACGGATGTTGGTGTTGTATAAAGCCAAACAGGACCGGGACCAAGAGGTCGAGCGGCGGCAGAAAATCGAGGGCGAGACGGAAGAGGAGGCACGGCACCAGGCGAGGAGCCATTTCGACCGGGTTCGAGAAATGGTCCAGCGGTTCATGACGATCGTAGCGTTTAATGGGGAGCCGTCGCCGATGGATTCGATATTACGGTTACGAGCGTACGGCAAGGCGATCCGGGCCAACACAAACGCCGACGGTGTGGTGGATTGGCACGGGGACGAGTTGTTATACGGGCACGTGCAGTTCAGCATGGCGTCGTTGCGTATGATGGTGCACGGGTTATTAGATTCGGCACGGGCGCAGTTACGGCAGGAGGTATTATTAGTGGAGACCGCCGACGGCGAGGGGGAGGCGGCCGAGGGCGTGCCGCAGATCCAGTGGGACCGATTGGTCGATAACGCGGCCGAGACCCGGGCGGGGTGGAGTTTTGTAGACGACCGGCGGAACGACGAAGCATGGAAAGGCATAGACGGTAAGATGTGGTTAGCCGGCCGGGTGGCGGCCGAGGAGCAGTTGCGAGACCAGTTCATCGAGACGGGCGGAGCCGCGGGAATCCGGTGGAAGATGGACCGGGTACGAAAGTACGGCGAGGCCATGAAATCGTTCCGGTCCAAGTTGTTGGTGTTGATGCATATGAGCGGGGGGCAGCCGGCGAGAGGGACCGAGTTAGTTACGGTCCAATATAAGAACGGCACGGAAGGAGATATACGAGGATTATTTATCGATGACGGATCGGTCGTGTTTGTCACCATGTATAACAAGACGATGGGGATGAGCGCGAAGGCAAAGGTCATCCACCGGTATTTGCCGCGGGAAGTGGGGGAATTGGCCGTATATTACGCGTGGTTAGCGGTCCCGTTTTGGCGGATGGTGGTTGTGAGCGCCAGCCAAGGCAAGGGGGATTGGAGCAGCCCGTACATATGGGAGCCGCGGAAAGAGGAAGCGTGGGCATTCCCGGGCGGGGAGGACGATGGACCGCATAAGCACCGAGGGGCCCGGGATGGGAATGGGAATGGGAAGGGGAAGGGGAAGCGGAAGCGGAAGCGGATACAAATACAGTTAAGCCGTGATTCGACATCGGCGGCAGGCAAGGAAGCAAAGAGGAGGCAGGTACAAAGGCCAACCACGGCAAATAGAGGTATATTAAGCGAAGTGGAAGAAGGGGAGGAGGGGGAGAGTGATCCAGAGAGTGATCCAGACAGAGATGCAGTGGGCACAGGCAACCAAGATACCAAGGAAGAGGGATCGGCAGAGATATGGGAACCCGAGACGTGGGATACAGGACGAGTAGGGCGGGCGATTGCGGACGTATCGTTGAAGCATATGGGAGAGAAGTTAGGGATTATGGTATGGAGGCACGCAGTAAAGGCAATATACCGACGGTATATAAAAGATAAATCGATTATTAATATAATTGATAATGCAGATACGACCAACGGCGGAGGTGAGCCCGATGATGGTGACGAGGGGGGAGCGGGCGACGCGTTCCACGGCCAGAGCGGGCACGGAGCAGGAATAGGAGAAGGGATTTACGGAAGATCAGTAGGGGAATCATTATACAGCACCGAGGCCAGACGGTTAGGGTTTCGGCGTGTGAGCCAAGAATGGCACGCATTTTTGATGTTCGATTCGGTATTACGGCAGGTTGGGAAAAGAAAGACGTTGCGAATGCAAGATATAGAAAGGCAGGCAGTCGTGGAAGAAGAGAGACGGTGGAAGTTGATGGGGCAAATTGATATCCAGGAGGAGTTACAGAAGATATTGGGTCAAGGCGCGGCGTTCCGGGGGGTACAGGAGCCGGCATTGCGGGCCATCATGAAGCAGGAAAGCCCGGTGGTGGTTGTTATGGGGACGGGCGGCGGCAAGAGCATGTTATTCATGTTGCCGGCGCGGTGTTCGGGGGGGTTGACGGTAGTGGTGGTGCCGTTGGTGTCGTTGCGGAGCGATATCAAATACCGGTGCGATGAGTTGGGGATCGAGTGCGTCGAGTGGAACAGCCGGCGGCCGCACGAGTGGGCGTCGGTAGTATTGGTGACGCCGGAATCGGCGGTAGGGGAGAGTTTTGGGCATTTTATAAGCCGGCAGCGGGCGATGGGGCGGTTGGACCGGATCGTGGTTGACGAGTGCCACGTGGTATTAGATTCGGGGGCGGGCGGCGGTTGGCGTTCACGGGTGTTGGGATTGAGGGGGTTAGTGAAGGCGGAGACGCAGTTGATATATTTAACGGCAACGTTGCGGCCGGCGGACGAGGCGGAATTCGGGCGGTTAGTCGGGTTGCCGGCGGAGGGTGCGCGGTGGTTCCGGGGCGCAACAACGCGTCGGAACGTTCAATACCAGATCCGGCGGTACAAGACACCAGACGAGAGCGAGGAAGATGTGTTGGCGGGATTGGTAGAGGAGAAGAAGGAGCAGCAAGGAAAAAAGGGACAGATTATTGTATATTGCGATACGGTGAAGAAGGCGGTGCAGTACGGCAAAAGGTTGGAGGCGTTGTGTTACCACCGCAATGCGGGTAACCAGGAGGAGAAGAAGGCGATTGTGCGGCAGTTGACGGAAGGACGGCATCAGGTTTTTACAGCCACGAATGCGTTAGGATTGGGGGTGGATGCACCGACAATCCGGGTGGTGATCCACGTAGGCACGGTCCGGCGGTTGCGGGATTACGCGCAGGAGAGCGGGCGGGCAGGGCGGGACGGGGAGAAGAGCGAGGCGATCATATTGAAGCCGGTGCAGTACCAAGGCCGGGGGCAAAAGCAGAGGCGAGCGGTGGAGGAGACGGCGGAGCAGGCGGAAGGGCGGGGAATAGAGAGGGCGATGTGGGAGTTTACAGAGACGGCAGGGTGCGTGAGGGTCGTGTTGGACCGCGAAATGGACGGCAGAATTGACAGGAAGGGTTGCGAAGACGGGGAGGAGATATGTTACCGGTGCGGTGGAGTGGCGGCAGCAACGGCAACGGAAACAGCCCCGCAAGAGCACCAACGGCAGGAGGAGGAGGAGGAGGGGGAGGAGGGGGGATCGGTAGAGATATTAGATAAGCGGGAGTCGGAGGGGCAGGGAAGGAGGGGAGATTCGAGGGCAGATATGGAGGTAGAGACGTACCGGACGAGAGCGCGGCGGCGGAAGCACGGTTGGGACGTGAGGATAGAGCAGTCGGAAGAGGCGTTGGAGGTGGAGCGGTTCCGAGAGATATTGGAAGAGTGGGCAACGGGATGCAGGTGGTGCATGGCGACGGGAGAAGAAGAGAGGGTTTACGGCGGGCACGGGTTGGAGGAGTGCACGGAGGAGGATTCGGGGGTTATTAGGGAGGCAGTAGAGCGGGTGCGGGGGAAGATACGGTGGGAGAAATATTCGGGTTGTTTTGATTGTGGGATACCGCAAGGGATATGTGAGCGGTACCGGGCCAAGGTGGACGGTGGGTACGAACGGGTTCGAGGAGGGAGATGCCAATATGGAAGGGTGTTGATAGAATCGGTGGTATCGATGTGGGGAGCGAACGGCGGGGAGGCAGGTTCATTTTTCCAAGAGCGGATGAGGCAGAGAGGGGTGGAGTGGGATGGGAAGGACGAGGGAGAGTTGGGTAAATGGATGGGTCGTAAAGTGCGATGGGGAGGTTTAGAGAGCAATGAGATGTGTCGGGCGATGGTTGGGTTATATAAGGTATATAAAAAAGAGTAAAGAAGGAGGAATATAATAAAGGAGTATAGAAGTTTAGAAGTAAATAGAAAAGGTAGGGAAAAGAATAAAATATAATGAAGAGGGAAAGGGAAGAGGAATTAAGAAAAATAAAAATAAAAAGATTAAAGAAAGGGGGGATATAATAAAAGATTATAATAAAAAAAAATAGAAAAGGTAAAATAGTGATAAAGAATTAAGATAAAGAGAAAAAAAATTATGTAAGAGAGAAAAGAGAAAAATAAAGATTGAAAGAAAAGGGGTAAGAAAAAGGAAAAATGGAGGAAATAAGATGAAGGATGGAAAGGAAAATAATAAAAAGAAGAAAGGAAGGAAAATGGTAGGAAGATATAGAGATTATAAAAAGGTGGAAAAAAAAAATTGCGTTAAAGTTATAGAAGGAAGATATTATAAAAAGGAATTTTTTTATTTATAAAAAAGGGTTATTAGAAGAATTAGAAAATAGAATAACAGAAGAGAGGGGAGAGGAAATGAAAGGAAAGATAGTATATAAAGGAAGAAAAGAAACAAGGTAGTTAAAGTTAAGGTTTAGGTTATATACACGATATAATATTAGAAGATATTTAAGGTATAATATAGGGTATAATGTAAAGATATTAAGGTTAAGGTTAGAATTATTTATAAAGAAAAAAGAGGTAAATAAAAAAGAGAGAAGAAAAAGAAAAGTAAATAAAAAAATAAGAGATATAATAAAAGTGGAAATAAATAATATAAGATAAAGGTATTTAGATAAAGGTTAAGGTTATTAATAAGTATAAAGGGTTAGGGTTAAAGTTTATAAAAGGTTAGAATTATAGTAAATCAGAATGGTAAAGGGTATATAAAGTAAGAAAAGAAGTTTAAGATTAAAATAAGTAAAATGGTTAAAGTATTAAAACAAAAGGGTAGAAGTTATAATAAGAAATAAAGGTTTGAGAAAGTAAAACGAAAAAAGGAAGAAAAAATAGTATTTAAATAAAAAAGAATAAAAGATAGAGAATAGGGAAAAAGGAGAATAGAAATTTAAGAAGAAAAATAAAGATAAAAATAAAGGGTTTAAGGTATAAGAATTAAGAAGAAGAATGAAAAAAAAAATATAAAAAAAATAAAAAGAATAAAAAGAACAAGATAAAGAAAAAAAGGAAATGAAAAGGAAATAATAGGGGTAAAATAATTGATAAGAGAATAACAGAAGAATGGGAGAAAATGGGTAGGAAGATAGAGAGTTTAGAAAATATAAGATAAGAAAATTAGGTATTAGTATAAAAGGAAAAGAAGATAAAAAGGGATAATAAAAAAGGTTAGTTATAAGAAGAATAAAAAAGAAAAGGAAGGAAGATAGGAGAAAGGAAATAAAAGAAGAGATAGTATATAGAGAAAATAAAAAAGAAGGAGAGTTAGGGTTAGGGTTAGGGGTTTAATAGAAGATATAATTTAAAGGGAGAATTTAATGTAAGTAATAACGTTATAATAAAGGGAATTAATATTATAGGGAATAGAAAGGTTAGGGTTTTAGGTAATATATAGGTTAAGGTTATAAATAGTAGGAAGGTTAGGGTTATAAATAGTAGAAAGGTTAGGGTTATATATCATAGAAAGGTTAGGGTTATAAGTAATAGAAAGGTTAGGGTTAAAGATAGTAGAAAGGTTAAGATTATAGATAATAGGAAGGTTAGGGTTAAAGATAGTAGAAAGGTTAAGATTGTAGATAATAGGAAGGTTAAAGGTTATAATAAAGTATAAATGGTTAAAAGAAGTAAAAATAGTAATGTAATAGAAAATAGATTTAAAATTAAAATAAGTAGTATTATTAGGGTTATAAGGAAGAAAAGGGGAAGGGAAAAAGGAAGAAAAGGATTAAAGGAATTAGAAAATAAAGATGAAGGAATTAAAGAGATATAGAGTAATAAATATATAGAAAGGAAGATAAACGGTTAAAAAAACGAATTAAAGGGAAAGAGAAGAATAGGAAATTAATTGGAAGAGAAGGATATAGATATTTAAATATAATAAAAAAAGGTAAACAATAATAAAAAGAAAAAGAGAGGAATTATAATGGAATAGAAAAAAACAGAAAGAGGGATATAAAGGAGAGATATAAGATGAGAGATTGAAGGAAAATTAATAAGGAAAAAAAGGAAATAATGATAAGGTAGGGTTAAAGAGAATTTATAAAAAGGAAAAAAGAGTATTAAGAATAAGGTAAGGTTAAGGAGAATTAATAAGGAAGAAAAAGGGAAATTAATAAGAAAGGTAAAGGGTTGTTAATAAGGAAAAAGAACAGGAAATATAGGAAAGAAATATTATTTAGTAAGGAAGATAAAAGAGAAATAAAGAAGATTAAATAGAAGAAAATAAGAAGGATTATAAAGGAGTAATATAAAGAAAGGGTATAAAGGAGGAATATAAAGAAGGGATAAAGAGAAGGGATATAAAGGGTTAATATAAGATAAGAGATTAAAAGGTTATTAATAAGAGGGAAAAAGAAAAGAAAGGATAGTAAAGAATTATTATTTAGTTTAGAAAAGAGAAAATAGAAATAATATAAAAGAGAAAGGAAGGTTAGGGTTAATGAAAGAGTAAAAAAGAGGGAAAGTAAAAGTAAATGTATTATAGGGTTATAAAGAGTAAAAAAGTTAAGGTAATAAAAATAAAAGGTTAGATTTATTATAAGTAAAAAGGTTAAGGTTATAAAAAGTAAAAAGATATAGATTATAATAAATAGAAGGGTTAAGGTTATAAGGAGTGGAAAGGTTAGGGTTAGAAAGGGTTTAAGGGTTAAGATTATAAACAGGGAAAAGTTAGGGTTATAAGAAAGGTTAGAAGAAATATTATAAGAAATTAAAGAGTATAATAAGAAAAGAGAAAAGGAATAAGAAATGAAAATTAAAAAAAAGGTAATAAAAGAGATATAAAACAGGGAAAAGAAAATAAAAGATATAAAAAGAAATAAAGAGGATAAAGATAAATAGTATAGAAAAGATAATAGAAAAGAAAAAAAGTTTAAGGTGTAAAGGGATAAAAAAGTAAATAGGTTAGGATAAAGGAAAATAAAAAGGGTAATAAAAAGGGATAATAATAGAAGAAATAAAAAAGAAGAAGGAGGAAGATAAAGGAGGGGAAAAAGAAGAAAAGATATTATAAAAAAAGAAAAGAGAAAAGAAGGGTAATTAAGGTTCATATTAAGGTTAAAGATAAAGTATAATATAAAAGTATAAGGGTTAGGGTTATAGTTATATGTAAAGAGTATAAAAAAAAACGATTTAGAAGGAAAAAGAGAAAGAAAAGAAAAAAAGATATAAAGGTATAATAATATAAGGTATATAATATAAAGGGATTAATATTAAAGGTTTAAGAATATATAATAGAAAAGTAAGGAAGAGAAAAATAAAAGAAAAGTAAAAGTATAAAGGATAATATTAATCATAAGATATAATTATAGTATTAGAATATTAAGGTTAAGAATATATATAAAATAAATAAAGAAAGTAAAGAAAGTAAAGAAAGAGAAAGGATAAAATACAGAATGGAATATAAGTAAAGGGTTTAGGGTAAGGTTATATATATAGCGTAAGAAAGATTTTAAAAAAAAAAAAAAAGGTAAAAGGAAAAAGGGAGAAAATAGAAAAGAATATAATAAAAATAATAAAATATATAATATAATAGGAAAAGTAATTTAAAGGGTATTATAGTTTATAAAGTATTCAGGTTAAGGTAATATAAAGGAAAAGGAGAAAAAAGAAAAATAAAAAGGAAAGAAAAAAAGAATATAGAGTATAATATAAGGATAAGATTAAATAGATAAAAGATTTAAGTTTTATATAAAGTAAAAGGGATAGAAAATAAAATAGGGTAAAGAAAAAAAGGAAAAGGATTTAAAGGGTAGTATAAAATGGTTAGGGTAAAGGTTAAGGTTAGAAATGAAGTAAAAAGGATAGAAAAAAATAAAAAAAATAAAAATAAAAAGATATAAAGAGTAATATAATATATAATATATAATGGTTAAGGTAAAAGGTTAAGGTAAAAGGTAAAGATTAAAAAAGGAAAAGCATTTCAGGGGTAAGATAATATATGGTAGTTAGTATAAGGTTTAAGGTATAATATATAATATATAATAATTAAGGCAAAGGTTAAGGTTAAAAATAGAAAGGGGTTTAGGGGTAGTATAGTATATAGTATATAGTGGTTAAGGTAAAGGATTAATGAAAGGAATCAAGGTTTAAAAAGGAAATAAATTGAGGGTAAATTAAGGTATATAATAATTATGGTTAAGGTAAAGGTTAAAGGTTAAAAAAAAGGAAGATTTAAGGGGTAAGGAAGGGGAAATAATAGTTATGGTAATGGTTAAGGTAAAGGTTAAAGGTAAGGGGAAAGATTATGAAAGAAAAAGATTTAAGTAAAGGTTAAAATATAAAGATAAGGTAGTTAAGATTAAGGTCAAGGTTAGGGTTATAAGTATAAATATAGGCATAAGGATAAATATAAGCGTAAGTATAGATATAAGATGGTTATAGGTATAAATATAAGGATAAGCATAAGTATAAGCATGAGGGTAAATATAAGAGGGTTATGAGTATAAATATAGGCATGTATAGATATAAAAGGGTTATAAATATAAATAGAGGCGTAAGCGTAAGCGTGGGTATAGGTATAGAAATAAGAGGGTCATAGGTATAAATATCAGGGCGGGTATAGGCGTGAGAGGGTTAAGGTTAAGGTTATACATATTAATATAACCATAAGCATAAGCGTAACCATTAATATAAATATAAGAAGGTTATAAGTGAGAATGTAAGCATAGAATTAAGAGGGTTATAGGTATAAATATGGGCGTAAGCAGAGGCATAAGCGTAGAATTAAGAGGGTTATAAGTATAAATACCGGCGCGGGCATGCGCATAAGCATAGGCATAAGAGGGTTAAGGTTAAGGTTAGGGTTATAGGTATAAATATAGGCGTAAGTATAGATATAAGGGTAGAATTAAAAGGATTATAAGTATAAATATCGGCACAGGCACAAGCGTAAGTATAGGCATAAGCGTAAAATTCAGAGGGTTATAGGTATAAATACCGGCGCGGGCATGCGCATAAGCGTAAGCGTAAGTATAAGAGGGTTAAGGTTAAGGTTAGGGTTATAGGTATAAATATAGGCATAAGCATAAGCACAAGCATAAGCGTAAAATTAAGAGGGTTATAGGTATAAATACGGGCGTAGGCGTGGGCGTGGGTGCGGGCGGGTTAGGGTTAAGGTCAGGGTTATAGGTATAAATATAGGCATAAGCATAAGCACAGGCATAAGCGTAAAATTAAGAGGGTTATAGGTGTAAATACGGGCGTGGGCGTGGGCGTGGGCGTGGGTGCGGGCGTGGGTACGGGCGGGTTAGGGTTAGGGTTAGGGTTAGGGTTAGGGTTAGGGTTAGGGTTAGGGTTAGGGTTAGGGTTAGGGTTAGGGTTAGGGTTAGGGTTAGGGTTAGGGTTAGGGTTAGGGTTAGGGTTAGGGT